>JACEFZ010007462.1:0-15000 GCA_014155875.1 Cepaea nemoralis
GGGTAAAAAGAGATAAAGCAACAACTGTCTATGATAGAAAGAGATAAAGCAACAACTGTCTATGATAGAAAGAGATAAAGCAACAACTGTCTATGATAGAAAGAGATAAAGCAACAACTGTCTATGATAGAAAGAGATAAAGCAACAACTGTCTATGATAGAAAGAGATAAAGCAACAACTGTCTATGATAGAAAGAGATAAAGCAACAACTGTCTATGATAGAAAGAGATAAAGCAACAACTGTCTATGATAGAAAGAGATAAAGCAACAACTGTCTATGATAGAAAGAGATAAAGCAACAACTGTCTATGATAGAAAGAGATAAAGCAACAACTGTCTATGATAGAAAGAGATAAAGCAACAACTGTCTATGATAGAAAGAGATAAAGCAACAACTGTCTACGATAGAAAGAGATAAAGCAACAACTGTCTATGATAGAAAGAGATAAAGCAACAACTGTCTATGATAGAAAGAGATAAAGCAACAACTGTCTATGATAGAAAGAGATAAAGCAACAACTGTCTATGATAGAAAGAGATAAAGCAACAACTGTCTATGATAGAAAGAGATAAAGCAACAACTGTCTATGATAGAAAGAGATAAAGCAACAACTGTCTATGATAGAAAGAGATAAAGCAACAACTGTCTATGATAGAAAGAGATAAAGCAACAACTGTCTATGATAGAAAGAGATAAAGCAACAACTGTCTATGATAGAAAGAGATAAAGCAACAACTGTCTATGATAGAAAGAGATAAAGCAACAACTGTCTATAATAGAAAGAGATAAAGCAACAACTGTCTATGATAGAAAGAGATAAAGCAACAACTGTCTATGATAGAAAGAGATAAAGCAACAACTGTCTATAATAGAAAGATATAAAGCAACAATTGTCTATAATAGAAAGAGATAAAGCAACAACTGTGTATGATAGAAAGAGATAAAGCAACAACTGTCTATAATAGAAAGAGATAAAGCAACAACTGTCTATGATAGAAAGAGATAAAGCAACAACTGTCTATGATAGAAAGAGATAAAGCAACAACTGTCTATGATAGAAAGAGATAAAGCAACAACTGTCTACGATAGAAAGAGATAAAGCAACAACTGTCTATGATAGAAAGAGATAAAGCAACAACTGTCTATGTTTCGTATTATAGTGGGTTTATGTGTGTGTGTGTGTGCGCGCGCGATCGCGTGCGTGTGTGTAAGTAAATTGCCAGTCAACAACCAGGCTTTGAAACTTTGTTGTGTTATTGTGTGCTGGCGTGTGCATGTGCGTGTGTACATAACTAAAGTACCAGCCAGCAGACAGACATTAACTCTCTGATGTGACTATTGCAGACATGCTGTCATCTCTCTCCGGGACAAGAGCGGCGCCCACGTGCCTGTCTCTCCCACCATGCCCCTCAACACATCAGCGTGAGTACCTTTCCTCTACTATATTCAAAAATCATATAATCTTCTATATTATGTCTGTACTTTCCTCTACTGTGCTCAAAAATCATATAATCTTCTATATTATGTCTGTACTTTCCTCTACTGTGCTCAAATACCATGTAGTGTTCCACATGCTGTCTGTACTTTCCTCTACCGTGCTCAAATACCATGTACTATTCCACACGCTGTCTGTACTGTCCTACTGTTCCACACGCTGTCTGTACTGTCCTACTGTTCCACACGCTGTCTGTACTGTCCTACTGTTCCACACGCTGTCTGTACTGTCCTACTGTTCCACACGCTGTCTGTACTGTCCTACTGTTCCATACGCTGTCTGTACTGTCCTACTGTTCCACACGCTGTCTGTACTGTCCTACTGTTACACACGCTGTCTGTACTGCCCTACTGTTCCACACGCTGTCTGTACTGTCCTACTGTTCCACACGCTGTCTGTACTGTCCTACTGTTCCACACGCTGTCTGTACTGTCCTACTGTTCCACACGCTGTCTGTACTGTCCTACTGTTCCACACGCTGTCTGTACTGTCCTACTGTTCCACACGCTGTCTTTACTGTCCTACTGTTCCACACGCTGTCTGTACTGTCCTACTGTTCCACACGCTGTCTGTACTGTCCTACTGTTCCACACGCTGTCTGTACTGTCCTACTGTTCCACACGCTGTCTGTACTGTCCTACTGTTCCACACGCTGTCTGTACTGTCCTATTGTCCATGGCATCAATCATAGAACAGTGCCAGCAACGCTAGCCCAGTCCTGGGGTTACACCACACTTGAGACTGGGATCTTTCGTGATCACATGGCCCCGGGGTCGACCCACATTGATAAAAAAAAAATGTACGATGCAGTTTTCATGGAGATGATGTTAACGTGTATGATACTGACCATATCAGCCATTGGTATCGTTTGGTTAAGAATATGTAGCTATACAACAAGTTCATGACATAGATTAGATGCAGAATTCACGATGTGTGATATGAGGAGAAATCGAATTAGAAACTGGGTGACAACGGGCAAGAAAACAGCGAGGGGAAAAGAGCAAGGGAAAGACAAACGAAGATACTCGAATAGCCTGGCCACATGGGATGATCGAGGCAAGAACAGAGACTGGTCAGAGACTGGTGATCGTGTGGGATGGCCATACAGATTCCCGAGACTTATATACATGGTCTATGAATGATAATGATGATGGGGATGATAATGATGATGGTAATGATGATGATGATAATGATGATAATGGTAATGATGATAAGGATAATGATGATGATGTGATGATGATGGCGATGATGAGGGCGACGACGACCATATCCTAAACATGCCACTGTGGCATAGGCTCCAGTTATTGAGGCTGTGACTTTGACATAAGATCACTCCCGACTGCTGCTGGAAGGTGAGCGTGTGTGCGTGATCCATAATGTGGAGTTAGCAGATTGGTACGGATGTCAGGGGATCGATTCCCCACGGAACGGTGTACTGTTCCCGGGGACGACACACTGCGGGGAGATAAGAACGAACGAATGAGCTTTAGTTCACACGAGTGAGGAATGGAGCACACACAACACAGTGTGAAATAAGGGAAGAAACACCGGGGGAAAAAACAGAGGAAAGGATGTGAAATAAGGGAAGACATGTAGTAGTGAGCACATAAGACAAGATGTGAAATAAGGGAAAACATGTAGTAGTGAGCACATAAGACAAGATGTGAAATAAGGGAAGACATGTAGTAGTGAGCACATAAGACAAGATGTGAAATAAGGGAAGACATGTAGTAGTGAGCATATAAGACAAGATGTGAAATAAGGGAAGACATATAGTAGTGAGCACATAAGACAAGATGTGAAATAAGGGAAGACATGTAGTAGTGAGCACATAAGACAAGATGTGAAATAAGGGAAGACATGTAGTAGTGAGCATATAAGACAAGATGTGAAATAAGGGAAACATGTAGTAGTGAGCACATAAGACAAGATGTGAAATAAGGGAAACATGTAGTAGTGAGCACATAAGACAAGATGTGAAATAAGGGAAGACATGTAGTAGTGAGCACATAAGACAAGATGTGAAATAAGGGAAGACATGTAGTAGTGAGCACATAAGACAAGATGTGAAATAAGGGAAACATGTAGTAGTGAGCACATAAGACAAGATGTGAAATAAGGGAAACATGTAGTAGTGAGCACATAAGACAAGATGTGAAATAAGGGAAACATGTAGTAGTGAGCAAATCAAATCAAATCAAATCAAATCAACTTTATTAGGGTCACAAATTGGGCGCGCAGGCCCGTCTTACATTCGGCCCTTCCAATCACTCGTCTTTCGTTCATCAAGAGCATTATACATTTGCATAGGAAGAAAAATAAACATTGTGAAATGAATGTTGTAAACATAAACAAGGCTAATTACCATGGTATGAAGCCCATCTCCCACCTATCCATACATCACCCCACCCACACAACACCCCCACCTACCCACACACATGCGCACCAAGGGACACATACACACCCCCACCTACCGACACACACGCACACCAAGGGACACATACATACCCCACCAACCGACCCATCCCCCTCCCGCACATCCCCCACCCACACACACTGCCCTCACCTGATCCCCCAACCAAAACACACTCGCCACCCACAAACATTCCCCCACCAACCCACACATCCCACGCCCATCCACATTCTACCCCACACATCCTCTCCCCACCCACACCTCAACCCACCCTTCCCCCAGCCACATCTCCATCGACAACATATTCCCCACCCACACACACAATCCCCCACCAACCCACACATCGCACATCCACTCACACATCCCCAAACCATACACACACATCCCCACCATGTCCCTACCCCCCCCCCCCCCCCCCCACACACACACACATCTCCCTAACCACCCATACATCCCCAATCCACTCACACACACACCACCCACACATACAACTTCCACCCACCCACACATGCCTTAACCTAATCCCCCACCACACAATCCCCCACCCGCACATCACATACACCTCCTACCACGCACTATTCCCAACCCACGCACCACACACACACATATCCCTCACCAACACATCCCCACTTACACACCACACACATATCCCCACCCAGATACCACAAAATAATCCCACCCACACCCACACAGATACCCTTACCCATCCACCCCACATACCCCCACTCACACACCACAAAAATCCCCCACCCACACACACATACCTCACCCACACAATATCACCAACCAACACACCACACACCTCTCCCCACCCACACACGCATTCCCTACCCGTCCACCAACACACACTCACTCACACATCCTCCACTACGCACCCACACACCCCCACCAACCCACTCCCAACCAAACATCCCTCGATCACAATACCCCTACCCCCACACACATCCTCCACCCACTCACACATCCCACCCCGACACATACAACTCCCTCACCCACCTACACATCCCTAAGCCACTCACACACCCCCACCCACACATTCCCCATCCACATACACACATCTCCCACACACACTCCCCCACATACTTCCCCCAACCACCACAATCCCCTGCTCACCCACACATATACCCCACCCATACGCACATTCCCCACACCCATCACACACATCCCCTACACCACACACTATCCTCCACCCTTACCACCACAAACATACCCTCCACCCACACATCATTCACACATCCCCCACCAACACACCGCACACATATCTCAAACCCACACACCATACACTTCTCCCCATCCGCCCTTCCATCCCAAATCCACCCAACACAATCCCCTACCCACACAACCCCGCCTCCCACACATACTTCCTCAAAACCATCCACACATCTCCACCCACATAAACACACATCCCCTGCATCCGTCCCATACACATATCCTCCACCCATACACACATCCCCCACACCCATTCCAACACCCGTACTTTCACCCCCACACATCCATCCACACATCCCACCAACACCCACAAATACCACTACCCACCAAACCCACACACCCCAACCCATCCAAATGCATACCCCCACCCACACACCCCCACCCACACATATACCCACACTCACACACATCCTCCACATACACTCACACTTCCTCACATCTAGACACATACAAAATGTCTCACGTTAGTATTGAAACTAGTATGAACAAACTCCCACACTTTACTCACACACATACACTGACACTTGTCATGAGCAGTCTAATAAAAATGTTAAACATGGAGAAAAATGTGTACATAAAATGTATGTGACGTAAAATAGTGATGCTCTCTCTCTCTCTCTCTCTCTCTCTCTCTCTCTCTCTCTCTCCTCTCTCTCTCTCTCTCTTCTCTTCTCTCTCTCTCTCTCTCTCTCTCACACACACACACACATTCACTCTCACGCTCACACATTCACTCTTCCGCTCATTCATTCACTCTCACGCATTCACTCTCCCGCTCATTCACTCTCACGCTCACTCATTCACTCTCCCGCTCACTCATTCACTCTCCCGCTCACTGATTCACTCTCACGCTCACTCGTTCTGTCTCTCATTCACACTCACTGACTCACTCACTCAAACTATAGTAATGAACATGAGTTTATATTATGCATGATTAAATCAAATGGTATTTAACTGATAATATGACAGATGAGAATACACAAACATATGGATTCGCGGGTTACATAACATGCGTGTTACATGACATGCATCTGCTCAGCTCTCTCTCTCTCTCTGTATTCTTTCATATACACACACTCACACGCATGCGCGCGCTCACACACACACACACACTAACACATCAACTCTCCCACTGTGTCACTCTCTAACACACAATCCTTCACATACCACTCACTCTCTCAATCACACTCTCTCACACATACACATACACATGAACGCATGCACGCACGCATACACTCCCTCACTCGCTCTCACACATACGCGTACGTATGCATGCACTGACACATTCCCCCACCATTTCTCGCTCAATCACTCTCTCCACATACACGCATGCACGTGCGCACACACGCATTCACTCTCTCCCTCTCACTGACACCCACTTTCTCTCTCTTTCTCTCTCTCTCTCTCTCTCTCTCTCTCTCTCTCTCTCTCTCTCTCTCTCTCGCTCCCACACGCACACACATGTATAGTGAACAATTATAGTTAAACAATTATAATGAACAATTATACTGAACAATTATACCAGTAATGAATTATGGTGGCATATAGTCGGTATGGATTAAGTATTGAAAGAGTTTTCGGTTAAATGTGTAGGGACTCATTGGAGTTTTCAGATCTGGAGGCAGATCATTCCATAAGTGAGCACCAGAATAGGCGAAACATGTTTTGTATAGGTCCAATCTAGGCTTTGAGACATGTAACATTTAGGCGCTTGCTGTTCATTGCATTAGATTGAATCAGCGGCAGAAGATACTCTGGGGTATTTTGAGATATAATTTTATTCACTAATTTGGCTTTGTTGAAAAAGGAAGCGCTTTTGTAGTGGTAGAAGTCTTAGATGACTGTACAAATTATCACTTTCAACGTGCTTTATGTCAGAAACCAGACGAATAGCGCGGTTTTGTAGAGAACATAGTCGTTTTAAATTAGATTTAGGGCAACCATCCCAAACTGTGGAACAGTAATCGAGATGTGATTGGATATAGCATGTATAGAATATTTTTCGTGTGCTTTCGTCCAGGAAGTGCTGAATTTAGCGAGTTGGTAACTTTTTGTGCTATTTTCTTGGTAAGAGCGTGAACATGAGAGCTCCAGTTCAAATGGCTGTCTATTAAAAGCCCTAGTGTTTTATGTTCAGTCACATTAACTATAGGTAACGTGCCCATGCGGAGTTCGAGCGGTGATCCAGTTATGGCTAGTGTCTGTAGTTTTTGTCTGGTCGTTATTAGCATGGATTTGGTTTTGTCGATGTTAATTTGCATGCGGTTTTCATTGCTCCATCTAGTAAGATTATCAAGTTCCTTTTGTAAAGAATTCTCTAATTCACTACGGTTGTCTTGACTAGTATATATAGTACAGTCGTCTGCGAATAGATCACAAGTTGTATTGATATATAAAGGAAGATCATTAATATAAACCGCAAAAAGCAGCGGACCTAGTATTGAGCCCTGAGGCACACCAATATTAAGCTGTGTGGGTCTTGATAGACAGTTGTTGAAGGACACGACTTGTTGCCTGTCGGATAGAAATGACGTAATTATGTTCACCATGTTGGTGCTTGTCTTCATTTGCTTTAGTTTTCTAATTAAAATATCGTGATCTACCATATCAAAAGCTTTTTAAAGTCTACAAACACCGCTCCACAAATTCTACCGTTGTTGATGTTTAAGTGCCAGTTATCGGTCATTTTTGTTAGAGCACTATGGCAAGAATATTTAGGTCGAAACCCAGATTGACTGTTAATTATTAGATCATTGTTAATTAAATGGTGTAACGTTATTTTATGAATGTGTTTTTCTAGTGGTTTGATAGCGACGATAGTAAGGAAATAGGTCTATAATTACCCAAAACGCTATTATCGATTGAGCCATTTTTAATAAGCGGAACACTTTAGCAATTTTAAATGCAGATGGAAAGTAGTTTTTGGCCAGGCACTGGTTATATATGAACGTTAAGGACTCGCTAATGACTGGTACAGCACAACGAAGAATTCTATTACTGATACCATCTAGGCCGTGTGAGTTTGTTGATTTGAGGTTCAAGAGATATTTATAAACGTCTGCAACAGACATTAAAGGAATCTCAGCGGGAATATTTCTGGCGCACTTCTCCTCACAGAGTGATGCCAGTGAACTTAAATTACACGATGAGTCTGGTATTGAAGACTTTAGATTCTCTATTTCTGATTGAAAGAACCAACTGAATTCATCGCATGTTATAGAATTTGGTATTGCTGATTCTGTAGGGCGTTTCTTATTGGTTAGCAAGTTAATAGCCTTCCATATATTTGTACTGTTTGAATTATCTACAATCAAATTTTTAAAATGATCTTTTTTATCCTACGAATTTCATATTTAACTTTATTCCTTAGTCTGCGGTAATTGATGAAGTCTTTATTTTGTGTGCTGTATCTCGCTCTCTCATGATTTCCAGCACTTCTCTAGTGACCCATGGGGATTTATGTTGATTTTTGACTCGAACGTCTTTGATTGGCACGTGTTTATCGAACACATTGTAGACTGTCTTCGTCCAGAAAGCTAATGCATCGTCCGGGTCAGGAAGTTGGTAAACGTGATCAAGGGCTGCTTTTCTTAAGTCTTGCAAAAATAAATCTTGGTTGAATGCTTTATAATTCCTAAATTTGATACTTACATGTTTATGTTTAAGAGGTTTGAACCCAATTCTTGACCATGTACAACATACCGGATAGTGGTCACTAACTGTACAAACAGGAACAGAACATTCAATAATATTATCTGGACAAGTAACATATATATGATCAATTATAGTTGAGGATGTGTCAGTAACCCTTGTGGGACGGTTTATTAGTTGTTTGAAATTGTAAGAAAGAATGATATCGTCCCATGTCTGGTTGGATTTACTAATATCTATGTTGAAGTCACCTAGTATCATAACTTCTCTACCTGCTGTAAACACTCTATCCATCATTGTAGTGAAGCAGTCATACCAACTGTACCGGCACAAAGATTCCTATAAAGGTATCCAATGAGAAACGGCTGTTGGCTGGCTGGCTTCACCTCTAACCAAACACATTCTATCTCTACTGTCTCGAGATCACTTCTACGGGACCAGTTGAGAGAATTGGAAATGTATACAGCAATACCTGTCTCTAATTTTTGATTTGCATCTTTTCGAATTACTTTAAACCCCTTAAGTGAGATTTCGGAGTCGGTTATTTTGTCGTTAAGACGACTTTCTGTGATTCCAAACACATGGAACTGTTTGGACAGTATTACCGAGAGCTCAGGTAATTTGTTGAGCAGATGAAAGATGTTGAGATGGCCTATATATAGACCATTTTTGCTGAGCCACTGATCGTGATTAGCGAACATTACAAACTAAAAGGAAGATGTCGCTTGTGGTATACAAATTGCAGGGATATTGAAACTTTATTTAGAAATAGTTAAGGCTGTTAGAGGGGGCAGGAAAATGTCTTTGCTGGAGTGATATCATGAATGCTTGGTGCAGGGCTGCAGGATTGTATCGCATTAGCTGCTGAAGTTGACGGTTCCACTCATAGGGTTGTAGATTACCGTCCAGCGAGGGATTGCTATGAGTGTCACTGGAAGTGCCTACATTGGAAGCAGCCATCGACGGTACAGCACCATTGTTTTAACGGTGTCCCCTTTGACATCATAGAGGGAGACTGTTTACGGGCAAGGTAGGAACAAAGTATCATATTTAGCAACATTTGGATTGGAGCTTGGGTTGCTATTCACAACATTGTGTTCCTGGGGTACAGGCAAGGGTGGTGTGGGAAGAGAAGGAGTGTTTTCTGAACACAGTGAGATGGCTGTTGCCGGAGGTGAAGTTCGGTTTACTCCTGTAACTGGTGCTGGTTGTTGTGCACGTTCGGGATATTTTATGTTCTTCGCTAGGAAGCTACTTCCTAGCTTGGAACAATGTATTTGATCCCTGTATAGTTTTTTCTTAGGAGCTCCGGACGGTGACGTAAAGTAAGGGGTGTTATTTATGAAATTCATGCTATTATTTTTACAGAATTTATATAACGTTAGATTAGCAACATCGGCAGTACGACGCTGGAACCCGTAACATTGTGGGATGATGGATGAAATAAACAAAGATGATTTCGGAAATCTATTGCGCAACAGCACCTCCAATGTAGCTAGTTGTGAGGTGCTGATGATTTTATTATCCATTATGTCATTAACACCAATATGGACTGTTGCTCTCCTAATTCGGTCGTTCACTTGGAATCGTCGCAGTGTAGCGGTCAGCCTGTCAATGTCAGCGCCTGGTACAGGGTAGATTGAAGTTGATTCGCTGTCAGAAGATGACATGCGATCACTATAGATTCCCTTCAGCAGGGAGTCTCCAATGACGACATGTGTTGCACTATGATCTATGGTTATTTCACGCTGCTGGCGTGTCCGCTTGGACTGTTGTTGCCACTGGTCACTGTCGTCTTTCTTGTGTTTTTGTTTATTATATCTTGCTTGCGTTGGTTGTTGATATCCAGTAGTGGTAACGACTGAGGTCTGTGATTCCAAGTCTGCTGCTGGAGAGTCTACACTTAAGGCCTGGAACCTGTTGCTGACATGCACATCGATGGGGTAGATAGATGGTGTGCGTTCTACAGGTTGAGTGGTGGTTTTGTTGCTTGTAGAAACTATCTGTATGTCATTATGCGACGAACATTCACTGGTAACACACGCATCTACAACACCATGGATACTTTCTGTTTGTAATAAGACAAGATGTGAAATAAGGGAAGACATGTAGTAGTGAGCACATAAGACAAGATGTGAAATAAGGGAAGACATGTAGTAGTGAGCACATAAGACAAGATGTGAAATAAGGGAAATATGTAGTAGTGAGCACATAAGACAAGATGTGAAATAAGGGAAGACATGTAGTAGTAAGCACATAAGACAAGATGTCAGGTAAGGAAAGAAACAATGTAGAAAAACAGAAGAAAAGATGTGAAAGTATGTAAGAAAGACGAAATACAATAAGGGGAAAAGGATTGAAAGAATGAAAGAAACACGGAGTAATATAAGGGAAAAACAGAAATGAAAGAATTAAGAAAAACGGAATACATTAAGGGAAACTGATATATGAAAGAACATAAGACAGACGGTATACAAAAATGGTAAAAAAGATATGACAAAATGTAAGAAAGACCTATTAATTTAAGGGAAGAAACATGGTAGGAAACACAGAGGAAAGATGTGAAAGAATGTAAGAAAGACGGAATACAATAAGGGGTAAACATATAAAAGAATGCAAGAAAGTCGGAAAAAATAAAATAAAAGAGACGTGAAAGAATGTAAGAAATACGGGATATAATAATGGGAAAAAAAGATATGAAAGAATGTAAGAAGGACGGAATAAAATAAAGGGAAGTAAACCAATAGGAAACACAGAGGAAACATGCTAAAGAATGTAAGAAGAAACGGAAGGATATAAAGGGAAACAGATACGAAAGAAGTTAAGAAAGGCGAAAATAAAAGAAAATAATAGGAAAGAAAGTAATTAAAATCAGAGAGAAATAAATAAATAAATACATAAATAAAAAAACATACCATAGAGAGTTAGAAAAAAAACGGAGAGAAATAATGGAACAGGGTATGAAAGAAAGAAAGAAATAAAGGTGGAGAAGAAAGGGGAGGTGGTGGTTGTGAAACAAAACGAACAATGAAGAATACTAGAATAAAATAAACACGGACACCATTAACTGCCAGAGTGGAAGAAAAGAAAGAAATGATAAATGCGAGCAAACACAAGACAAGGAACTAAACGGGACAAGAATGCAAGGGTAATGGTACACGACAGTGTAATCAGGCAATGGTAATTGCTCACAAAGTAAACACCATTTAAAAAGCAAATTCCGGACTGAATATTCATAGTTGAAGACGGGCGGGGAGGAAAAGTTTTAACAAGAAGGTATGCAAGAAGGACAGAGAGACTGGAATGACATCACACACACACACACACACACACACACGCGCGCGCGCGCGCGCACGCACGCACGCACACACACACACACACACTATAATATACACACATAATTTATCAACATAAATCCCAGTAAAATGCGCGCGCGCACACACACACACACACACACACACACACACACACACACTCACACACACTAATATACACCGGTAATTTATCAACATAAATCCCTATCAAGTGCACACACACTAATATACACACGTAATTTATCAACATAAATCCTTGTAAAGTGCACACACACTAACATACACGGCAATTTATCAGCAAAAATCCCTATAAAGTGCACACACACACACACACACACACACACACACACACACATATACATACACTAATATACACCGGTAATTTAGCAACATAAATCCCTATAAAGTGCACACACACCCTGATATACACACGTAATTTATCAATATAAATCCTTGTAATGTGCGCATACACTAATATACACTGGTAATTTATCAACAGGAATCCCTATAAAGTGCACCACACTAATATACACCAGTAATTTATCAACATAAATCCTTGTAAAGTGCACACACACTAATATACGCAGGTAACTTATCATCATAAATCCCCATAAAGTGCACACACACACACTAATATACGCAGGTAATTTATAAACAGGAATCCCTATAAAGTGCACACACACACACACATTAATATACGCAGGTAATTTATCAACAGGAATCCCTATAAAGTGCACACACACACACACACACACACACACACACACACACACACCACACACACACACACATTAATATACACAGATAATTTATCAACAGGAATCCCTATAAAGTGCAAGCCAGAGACCAAGCCCCATCGTCCGGTGAGTACCACTGTAGAGCTGTTTCTAGTCGTTTCCATACCAATTTATTTATTTCACTACCGATTTACTTCCGATTTATTACTGTTACTACCGATTTAATACTAATGTATTATTATAGCTACTGATTTAGTACCAATGTATGTGTTATCATTACGACCGATATAGTGCTAATGTATTACTTTTACTACCGATTTACAACCAGTGTATTACTTTTACGATCGAGTTAGTGCCAATTTATAACTTTCTGTAATGATATAGTTTTTTGTTTGTTTGTTAGCATATCCTTCACAGGACGTCGCTGTCAACATCAGCATCTTTCAGCTGTTTTTTGATTTCTTGGCAAGATTACGCTCAGTAGTTTGCCATCGCTTTCTGAGCGACCGGCTCACATATCCCTAAGTTACCCACGCGGAGAGAACCGCTACCAATTCTCGCGCAACGTCACGTTACTTACGAGAGTATACAAGATTATGGAGAAAGTCGTGTAACCTCTAGACGAGAGAGACCGGCAGTGAAATAGTACCACTGTTTTATCTATACTACCTATTGAGTACCAACTTTATTTCTACCGATTTATTAAAAATTTATTGTTATTACTACTACTACTACTACCGATTTAGCATCAGTTTATGACTAGTAACTCTTAATATACTGCGTACCACTTGAAGTGGCCAAAGAGTCGACCCAATTTTTACCAGACTCCCACATAAAAAGTTTCCAGTAGTTACATAATATGAATATGAGATGAAGAATAAACTCAGTTGCCATTGAGACAACTTGTCATGTAGTTGAGACAATACGAGGACAGACTGTCTACAGACTTCATGTCTGGTATTCTATTCTAGTAAATCTACGAGTCACATTTGGTCGTCTGCGAGTAGACATGTGTCACGATATATGAAGCCCATACACGGGCACTCTCCCGCTGTTTATACTTCACCTCGACACTGCAAGGTACAAGAGGAACAAGATGATGAACAAACGAACGAACGAATTTTATTTTCAAAAGGTTACAAATTACCGTCTTACATTCAGCCCATTCCAATCATACATCTTTCTTTCACCAGTTGGGCATGTTACATTCACATAGTAAAAAAACAACACATTGTCAACTGGAAGTTGTGAACATAAACAATGCATATTACCATGTTATGAGACAGGCATGTCGGGTTGTATATCCTTTATAGCATGTTGCAACCCCAACATTATTAAGTAAAGGTCTCTGTGCACTCCTTAGGCAGCCCAGGACACGCTGGTGTGGTGGGAAACGAGCAGGTGGACAGATTGGCTGGGTCTGTACCACTGGGTGGGGTATTGGTGCATGATAAGGCAGACGTGGTCGGATCTCAGTGGGATCATGTGTATAGTGCAGAAGATCAGATAGATCAACAGGACTCGGAGACAATGTTTCTGCAGGGAGTGACCATAGGATCTGGCCAACACTCGGGACTCTGGGGAAAGGCCAGACGGACACATAATCAGACTGCTACTGGTACCGTTAGTATTGGAACTCTTCGCTGGCTGTTGCAGATGAGGACAGAGCACGTGTGGGAATATCTCGGGTGCTGTCGGTTCTTGGCTAAACTCAACGCCATAGAAGCATGTGACACGTGGTGCTAGACCCATGTTGGTAGAGACCGATCGCCACCCGGTGGCTGATGTGGGCGGTGTCACGTGGGCCGCCTTTACTTGTCAACACACATCTGGGAGCGCATGTCAGGTCAGGTCCATCTGGGAGCACATGTCAGGTCAGGTCTATCTGGGAGCACATGTTAGGTCAGGTCTATCTGGGAGCACATGTTAGGTCAGGTCTATCTGGGAGCGCATGTCAGGTCAGGTCCATCTGGGAGCACATGTTAGGTCAGGTCCATCTGGGAGCACAATGTTAGGTCAGGTCTAGCTGGGAGCACATGTTAGGTCATGTCTATCTGGGAGCACATGTCAGGTCAGGTCCATCTGGGAGCACATGTTAGGTCAGGTCCATCTGGGAGCACATGTTAGGTCAGGTCTATCTGTCAGCGCATGTTAGTGTCAGGTCAATCTGGGGAGCACA
>JACEFZ010007463.1:0-13663 GCA_014155875.1 Cepaea nemoralis
CCGACAATTGGCGGCTAGATGTCGCTTTCCCTACAGGGGGGCCGGGGGGTTTTAATCCATTTTGGCCGGTTTAAAAAGTTGTTATTTGACCGGGGAAACCCAGAAAAACTGGGTATTAGGAACTGTCTTGGGAAGTAAAGGCGACTGGAGCCATACCGATCACATCACACATTAAGTACTATTTGGTCTATAAAAAATAAGGGTTAAGTCCACATGCCCATTGGTGGGCGTCTTAGGCGGAGGTTGGCCAAGTCTCGATCTGTAGTCGCACTATGCCGCAAGTAGGTCTTAGTCCGAGATGACTGAGGTACCGTATGGCAGTAGACGGTACTACCTTCTTTCTGTTAGCGCCGAATACTGGCCGGTGCTCACCAAACCCGACACCCCACATTGTGGCAGCGGCTTCATGAGGTAGTGCGCAATTTGGAGGGTACAAGCCTTACCCTACTACAAGGAAATACAACCTGAAGACCAAATGTCATGGCAGGGTAGATCTGGCACTAAGCCTTGATCGGCAACTGGTCTAAGATTGAAGCTCCGACAGATTGGACAGTTTTGCTTTGCTGAACAGACAGCTTCTTCAGATTGTCTTTTTTCCAGATGTATTAGTGTTTCCTTTCCTCTTGAGTAAACTAGGCAGGCCGTGAGAGGTATGCATGGGCAAAACATGGTTTCTAATTTCAGTCTATACTTTTTTTTATAAGGAGGTATAACTCCATTTTACAAACTATCGTCTATCAAGACGACAAGGCACCTATCATAACACACCAATATTGTCCGTGCGTTTACCTACAGACGTTTTGCTGTGACGTATATTGGTAGGGCTAAAGCCTACTCAGGATGTAGGCGGTGGTTTGCGGAGGAACAGACCGGCCGAGCATAATGAAGTACAGCAAAAGTTTCTGAAGGAGAAAGACGGTAGTTGGCTGGGTGAGGAGGGGAGGGGGGGGGGGGGGGTGGCCGTCCTAGTCAGGGCCCTGCGGTAGATTTTCTCTGTATAATGCAAGTCTTCGTAATGCGGCCCCCTTAAATATTTTCTGTTCGAAATTCCACCCCTTAAAGATTTTTAACTATTGAATGGTTCAAACTGTATTTTGATTACGCTGCTTATTCCGCCCCCTTACGGTGCAGCCTGATACGGCCGCCTCTCTGTATCATAGCACTGCACGACCCTGGTCCTAGTGTATTTGTTCGGGTAACCATTCCGCCTATCTGCGTTCGAATCACAGCTGTGCGCAATTTGGCAGCAGACCGCGTTGCGCTGGTTTTTTAACGAATTGGTGTGGGAGCCAGTCGTTCAGAGAGCAAACTACTGAACGTAAACTTGCCAAGAGATCACAACAGCAGTAAAATGCTGGTGTTGACAACGATGTCCTTTAAAGGATATGCACACACACAAAAACCACTTGATATCCGCTACATACAAGGTTGTCTTAAGCAGATACTGCAGTGTGTAGGGATTCAGAGGAATCAAACTGTAGGCTTGTGGCTGAGAGATTATGAAGATAGATATAAACAAACAATGGCTAATTGAGGAGCCATGAATGGCTGCACGAGATACGTACAACTGGAATAATAGTTATCATAATCAGCTGGAATATGAATGAATTGCTACGATTGTAGAATTTAAATAAAGAGACGGACTTCATCACTCATCTGGTGGCTCCTCATGTATGTTCAATAAATGTTTTAATTTGAAGCCTTGCCGATGGATTGTTCGTGACTGCTGTGTTGAACACTATCGTTGGGCATTCTCAAGTTGGGATCTTTCATGTTTTTATTATTGTGGTAAACACGTTTGTTATAAGTCTTTACACACTTGGTCGTGACTAGCGCGTCACAGCGTATAAAAGGGATCTTGGCTTTATGTGACATCAAAAGGTGTTGGATTGAAAGAGAAAAGAAAACACCCAAGAAATTCAGGTTACCGGTAGATTACCCAATTACAATCTTGGAACGGGGTACCGACTACTCGTACTACATAGAAGACGGAGAGAGAAAGCTATGGCTGTCCGCGGAGGAAAAAAGCGAATGGCAGAAGCTAAAACTCGAAGATGAAAAAAAATACAAGAAGGAAAACAGCAACATCGAAAAGCTCCTACAGAAAATACACAACAAAGAAGACTAAAAGACCTCATAAAAAGTCCTTTTAAGGACTGCAACCAGCCAAACCAGGAGCGTGCGCCAACAAAGAAAACAACAAGAGGAAACATGCACTAAGGACAGCCGCCGACCGATCACCCAGCTGGAGTGGGATAACAAAAAGTCCTTATAAGGACTGCAGCCAGACGAGCCAGGAGCCTACACCAACAAAGAAAACCACAAGCAAAGACGAGCACAAAGGATAGCCGCCGACCACTGCTGACGTCACAGACACAAACGCTACATAAACAGTCCGAGATAGGACTCACAAGACAAGAATTAGGGCGAATAAACCTACAAAAACCACGTACCTCAACAATAACCACAGCTGATGAAGCAGGTTAGACGAGGCCGAATTTGGAATTTTTGTTTTTGAATTGGAATCGGAATCGGAATGTGACACACGACAGTGGTTTAGAAACAACACAAATGGAAGGCAAGGTGTTTAGGGTAAAAGGCTGGCGTCTGCCGGCGTGTGGTTGGATGCGGGACATCAGAGACACCCTGAGTATTAAAGTACAGAGGACTGCTGAACTGACAAGGGACCGAGATTCATTCAGGGCGCTGTTAGACGAGTAACGTTCCGCGGTCGATCTGCCACATTATGCTGATGGGTAAATAAATTAAAGGAAGGTGATTAAACATGTAATTGAATCGATTACCACGGCAATTTACAGAAAATATGTCAGCTTTTACATTTCAAATAAATTCCCATAAGACACCAACGCCTTCTTGATATATATATATATATATATATATATATATATATATATATATATATATAATATATATATATATATATTATATATATATATATATATATATATATATATATATATATAACTATAATTTGTGTACATACAGCTCAATTAATTAATTAATTTTTCTTTTCCTCGTTCTAGCCTCAGTACTCCTCCACCTCCTCCTCCTTCTTTCCTTCTTCTTCTTATGTTTTCTTGTTTCTACCTATTTGTCATATCCAGTGCCAGCATCTATGACTCACCTATTGATTCAGTGGCGTTGATTAGTTCCCTTCACAACCTTCACCGTTCTGTCATTCCATTATAGTTCTTCTGTTTTGTGCAGGCACCAGCTAATGAATGTTTATAGTTTATTAGTAATGCTGTTTTTAACGGCTCTTCATGCCTCTGATGCATACACTAGTCGTAATTTAGCTTTACAGTTAATTATTCAAAGTTTGGTTCTAAGTTCCATTTCTGTTCGCGTCCACTTGTTTCCAAGTGCTGTGAGCCCGTCATGCCTTTTATTTTATTATTCATATCTCTATTTGTTCCGAATTCTTTATCTATACAGCATCCTAACAAGATGCATGATTCCTCCTCTGGAAGAAAGGTGCCACCAATAGACATCGGCTTATCATTTGCTTGGTTTATTCTCAGTGGATATTCTTGCTCCACTCATATTCCGCATAATAAGAAATGTGCCCTGTATATCTTTGATTAACAAGAACCATGGTTTTGAATTTCAAAATCTGCAGCCAATTCAGAGAAATCACACACACTTACATATAGTTTAATTTAGAGATTGTATATCTCCGAATGTTTCTGCAGATTTCCATCTTATCCAACTCTGAGCTTCTCTAATATGGTCACTTGTGCCGAAGTTGTCCAGAATAACGAACGGCCATTTATCGAATTATTTACGCAGTAAGCAACAACACATGTCAGTGACAGGCTTGAAATCACACAATCAAGAGCCTTCACGTGTAACATGTCTTTGGAAATAGAACATCACGGGGAAGCTGCAGAAGAAGCAAGCGAAGGAGAAATTGAAGGTCCCTATCGCTTCTTCATGCTAAAGAAACTGGACGGGGCATTAGTGTTAAAGTTAATCACATGTCATTTAGAGGACGTTGAAATGTACCCCAGCATTTATTCGTAGTTTATGGTTGTCAAGGTAATTTTTACGTAAAGTAGTTGCCATTGTTTTCTGAAGGACCGACGCCTCATAACCATCAAAATCAATGCAAGGCAGTCTGCTTCCAAATTGGCTGCGGCTGACTTCGAAACCTCGGCTTGGTGTGTCGGAAAATTGTGAAAGGCGTTCACCACTCCTAAGTCACAGAGTCGGCTGAAGAGGCATTATATAACAATCAAACAAACGCACAAGCCGAATAAGGATACCGTTCAGCAAGGTTACAACCGATAGTAGCTCGTTTTCTGGTGAAGATATAATTTTTTTGAGTCCAATCCTGAATAATGTTTATTCTACCTCTTCAACGTCATCAAGTGATTGCCGACTGGCGTGGGAGATCATGATTCTCCACATTTTACGATCTCCAACGGCATGTATCAGTTTGTGTGTTGACTCTCTTTTGTGCCATGTCACACAATTGACAAGAATATTCTCTCGCTGTCTTCATCTATCTCTTTTTCCACAGATCTTTCCAGTTGTCACAATATATTCTAGTTTTTGTCTTCTTATAGTGTAGCAAACAAAGATTTCAGAAACAGTTATTGCCACCTCTCCCATCCAATATTATTAGTTTATCCAGCATCTGATTTCGTGTATGAGACAGGAGAGCAATGGTATCAGCGAAATCCAGATCAACTAGAAGTCTTTTCAGAGGAATTAGCTGAATTCCATATTTGGTAGTGCTTGTTGTCGTCTTCATAATCCAGTTTATAATCAGTAAGAATAGTAGATGCGACAAAAGTACCCCTGTTTTACTTTTGTTCCTATTACGATTGCCTTTGTTAGATTTACCTGATGGAGGTCTCTGCGTCTCATATTACTATATGTTGTCTTTATTAAGTTAATAATTATCTATCGTATTCCACATAGATTTCTCACGAAGACTATCAATGGCCTTTTCATCGTCCACAAATCCAATGGAAAGTGGTTAGTTCAGTTCGATGATTTGTTGTTCTGTCAGTGGCATCTCGTAGTCTCACTAGAATGATCCTGCTTACTATTTCCCTCCAGGAACTGACAGTAACATTATTCTTCTATATTTTTTTACACTCACTTTGATCACCACCACCACAAGCGCCACTATCACCACCACCACAGCCACCATTATCACCACCACCACCATCACCACCACCACCCCCACAGCCACAACAATCATCACCACCACCACATCAGCACCACCAACACAACCACAACCATCACCACCATCACCAACAACAACAACAACAACAACAGCATCCTATTATAATTATCCTGACCTAACTGTCACATAGAATTTACAAAAACACCCTTGTCCAAGCCTGGTGGTGTACAGGGTATATGTTGTAAGCCTATTGTAATGTTAGACCCGTCTACACTCGATTGGTCATGTGGTCAGTATCACACCAGATGCAAGCCTATTGTAATGTTAGACCCGTCTACACTGGATTGGTCATGTGGTCAGTATCACACCAGTTGTAAGCCTATTGTAATGTTAGACCTGTCTACACTCGATTTGTCATGTGGTCAGTATCACACCAGATGTCTTTACGTCCCAATTTCCCGGTATTCATGTAAGACTAGGTCGACCTGGGAGCTGTCACAAAATGAAACCGCGTGTTTATCCGGTTGATTATTACAGAGGATTTTCGGATTAAGCGGACGATCGACCAGCGACATCTATTTGTACTAACAGAGTAAACACAGTTGTACAGGTTACATCGTGTCAGCCCATAAACACATTTGGTGGTGAGGGAGAAGGATATGGAATGGTTCCGTTTGTCATCTATACTGCCGGACATCAGACGGAAATGGCTGCTGGGATTGTCACCACGGAACAGAAGATTGACAAGTTTGTCAACATTTGAATGCAGATGGAAGCCGGGAGATCACAGGGGCAGATGTAAAACGGAAGTACCTAGCACGGAAAACAGTGCATCTGTCAATTCTTGGTTTCCGGAACATCAAGATGATTGGCAGCTTGGTATCGAAACTCTTTGTTGGGAGTTTACAGAAACTAGCTGGCTTGTTTTGAGAATCTAGGCAATTACTGACAACTTTGACAGGACTAAAGCCAGGAAAATAGTTCGTGACAAGGGATGATTTGCCACTGTGCCACCTGTGTGGGGGAATAAAGGATAACGTCACGTGGCGAACTTTGGTAGTTTGCCATATAAACTCGAGTTGAGATCAACTAGGGTGGACTTGAATAATGCTTTAGTCGGAGTGCAGGGCACTGCAGCGCCTAGTGGAAATAATATCTACCGTGTGTTAATTAGGGACTTAATTTTACACGTGCCTATAATGGCAGATGTAGATATGATTGATAGGACTGCAGTAGTGCCATTTAAGGTATAACCTATTATAATATATTCGTTATAATTAATATAGACTGTAGCCTTGTTAAACTATAGTGTGATGATTAGCACTGTTAGTGGAGACTAGCTAGAATAGATTAGTGAAGTGTTGATAAGCTTTACTAGTTGAGAATTGAGTAATGAGGGATAATTGGGATCTTCCCGTAGGTGTCCCTGGTGGCGGGGTTCCGCATTCTGTTTGTTGATTTTTTCTTTGTCATAGCCTGATTCGACTCTAGGTGGGTAGCTAATCTGCTCTATGACTACGTCTAGTTAGCTAAAGATCATTAAGCAAGGTGATAGGCTTACACTCAGCCAAAAGGATCAGTGACTAGTACTATCACCAGGTGTGTTGTTTCTATCCTAGGTTCCCTACCAGATCCAAGGAAACTCTACAAGTTTTGGGAAAGAATTAAAAAACCCATTCTGAAGAACACCAGTTCAAGAGTCAATAAAGTTGCATACAGAAACGTAACTTACGCTAGAAGGAAATTGATTCATCAAAGAGAGTGATGCATACTGATGCACCACACAGCATCAGACAGTAGTAACGAACCGAGAACCGACTAAGAGTACCTAGTGTTAGTACAGTAACAATTAACATTAGTAATTAGCACTTATGGACTGAATGGTTCGATGTGCAACGAGGATGATCTGTCGACTAACTAACTAACTAACTAACTGCGTACACACTGCAAAAGACTGTGCAGTTTGTTTAGGAACATTAGGAACGGACATTGTGTAGAGTGCAACCGGTCCATGATTAACTGTTTATACCACCGGTGTCTATTTCGGATGTTCATGAAATTGGATTACCAGAGGTCTACAGAGGCAAAGCATTATCCGGCAAGATGGTTCCGGCAACGGGTGAGACGTACTTGTTCTGACGTAACGTGCTGTGGTCTATCTTTGCTGTGATCAGCTGACTGAGTTGATGTCTGAGAGACAGAGTCTACACACTTTATAGAACCCGTCACACATTTTCTTCGCATACACGTCTCATACACGTTACACTTTTATTTTAATAAATTAATCTTTATTAATTTCTAGAAGCAAGAGTTGTTGAGTATGTTGCGTTGGGGAAGTATGAGAAGGGGGCATAGTACGACAGTGTGAGAGTGATAGGAAAAGGTGTCCATAGGCTGATGGAGTGTGTTGGACGGAAGCTGGTGGATTCTCCAGAATATTGAGGGGAAAAAAAATAATATTATAATGTGGGTGTCGGATCTCCTCACTCCAGGGACGACACTTTAAAGGAGGACTCGACAGAGCTCAGGTCCATTTGTAAACAAATCCCTGACTCGATGAAGATTTGAACATAATTCCATCAGGCAGGAAGGCAAGCGAGTTGAGAATTACGCTACTGCGCTCCCATCGCAGCTAATTTATTCAATTATAACTGTCCTATAATGACAAGGACAGAGACATTAAAATTAGCAACATGGAACGTTAGGACGTTAAACGACAACGGAAAATTAGAGAACATAAAACAAGAAATACAAAGAGAAAAAAATAATATTTTAGGGATGTGCGAAACAAGATGGACAGGAGCAGGCATCAAGATAGATGAAGATTTTAAGATTACTTATTCTGGAGGTGAAGATCGACAAAGGGGAGTGGCAATAATTTTGGACCAGAAAACATCAACATCTGTTCAAGGACATTGGGCCGTGTCGGATAGAGTTCTACTAGTTAAATTGAGTGGCAGACCTTTTAGCATAAATGTTATTCAAGTATATGCCCCAACAGGAGAGTCCAGTGAAAATAGTGTAGAGGAATTTTATAATGACATAGAGTCTGCCTTAAAGAAATGTAAACATTCAGAAATTAACATCATAATAGGAGACTTCAATGCAAAAGTAGGAAATCAAGGTGATAGATACACAGTAGGAGACTATGGTTTAGGAGAGAGAAATGAAAGAG
This sequence comes from Cepaea nemoralis, assembly GCA_014155875.1. Lineage (NCBI taxonomy): Eukaryota > Metazoa > Mollusca > Gastropoda > Stylommatophora > Helicidae > Cepaea > Cepaea nemoralis. The sequence continues at coordinate 8,334 of JACEFZ010007463.1, forward strand.
GATACAGACTCGTAGAGTGGGCAAAAGAACAGGAAATGATTGTAGGAAACACCTGGTTTAAGCAACACCCTAGAAGATTATGGACATGGAGGAGTCCTGATAGCAGGATCAGAAACCAGACTGACTACATTCTGATTAGCAGAAGATTTAGAAACGCACTAACAGTAGCAAAAACAGTTCCCAGTGCTGATTGTTATAGTGACCACAGACTACTTACAGGAACATTGAGGATAAAGCTGAAGAAAGTCAAGTATATAACAGGAAACACTAAATATGATTTGTGTACATTGAGTAATGACAAGGAAATACAAAACAAATTCAACATAGAAGTACAGAACAGATTTGATATATTGTCTGATCTAGAGATATTATTCCAGGATGTGAATGATCAATGGGAAATGGTAAAGAATTCAATCAGATTGGCTGCAGAAACAACTATTCCAAAATTAAAGAAGGTGGGTCGTAAGAAATGGATGACAGAAGAAATTTTACACCCAATGGAAACAAGAAGACTAAAAAAAATAATCCTGCCAAATATGAAGAAATTCACAGACAAGTCCGAATATTATGAAGGAAGGCAAAAGAATCATGGCTTGAGGAAAAGTGTTTAGAAATTGAAAAACAACACAACAGTCAAAATACCAAATTAGTGCACAAAGGAATTCAGGAACTTACTAATAAAAGAACAAGTACATCAACTGGCTGTCTGAAAACTAAAGATGGCAAAATCATAATAGAAAAAGATCAGATTCTACATGTATGGACAGATTATGTGAAAAACCTGTATAATGATAACAGAGAGGAACTGTAGCGGAATTCTTGGAGTTGTCGATCGATGAAAGACTTCGCGCCATTCGTCTACAGGCAGCCGCCATTCTTTGATGTTGGGGACAGGCTGTCCTGTTGAGAGTTTGCAAGATCTTTTGTTGTGGTGGAAAGATTTCTCCAGATCACAAGCCGGCAAAACTTTTTGGAGTACTAGGAACAATTCCCCAGATCAAAGCGGGACAGCCGGCCAGTTGTTTACATCGAGTCGGAAAAGGAGAGAAACAAATAGTTTCTCGACGCCTAGTGTCTAGTCAGATTTGTGACGTCATTCAGACACAGTTTTAAAACAGTCTGGACAAACACCTTTGGCGGAAGTCGACAAAATGTTGTGAGGCAACAAGGACGTGTTTGATGTTCCTGTTCTGATTATGGAAAGAGACCACGGTGTCTTATGTTGATTTACATCGGCGGACATTTGTCCATTGTGTGATTTAGTGGTCTCTATTTCAGACGGGAATAAATATATGGTTCCACTGTTTTCCAAAAAAGCTAGCAGACAAGTCATAGAAGAAGATTATGGCTCGATCATTGAAGGCAGTTTTTACTCAGCGGCCTTTGCACTGGGCCCATAACCCAGAGGGTCTGCAAGAACCTGAACTCTGCTGAGCAGGAACCGACGATCATCTAAGAGTGATTCCTCCGTGGTAGTTATCATATTAGAGTGAAGATACTTACAATACCACCAGTAACAGGGACAATAGTATTTATATAGAGAAATTAACAATTAACATTGCGTTTTCCAAATGGTGAATTCCTGAGAGAAATTAACAATTAACATTTTGTTTCGAAGTGACAGTAAGCATTTATGTTACTGTACAAGGATTATCAGATCACAGAAATTTTTGTGAAATATTAGTTACACTGTGTGTGTCGGATTGATGGTCAGTATTGGACTACATCCACCATTGGTGACCAGGCATCCGAACTATCCAAGAGCCACTGGAGGAAGTCGAAACCTGGCCGGAGAGACGCATCATTTGGTGAGGTCCGTCTGTACTTGATCTATGGTGCTGTTGTGTGGCCGGTACTGTGATGAAAGCAGACTTTGATCCTGAGCTGTTCGGTCTGATTCTGCATACACCCTAGATTATACGACAGACATTCTACACACACACTTTGCACATACCTGACACTTTTCTATATTAAATTAAATTGTCATATTGTTACAAGCTAGAGTTGTGTAGTATGATTTGGAAAAGAATGAGAGGGGTCATGGGCCAGTGGTAAGAAGAGAGAGCGAGAGAGAGAGAGAGAGAGAGAGAGAGAGAGAGAGAGAGAGAGAGAGAGAGAGAGAGAGTGTGATCCAAAGACTGATGGGGTTTTGTGGACAGAGATCCAGGAGATCCTCAAGATAATGATATGGAGTTAAAAGAATGTGGGTGTTGATTCCCCTCACCCCAGGGACGACACTTATTACGACAGGAACAGTATGATATTAGATTTAATAATGAAGGACCACCAATTTTAAAGATGGAGGTTCAAAATGTTCTTAAGCATATGAAAGCTGGCAAGGCCCCCGGTGCAGATAACATCACAACAGAAATGATTAAAGCTTTAGAAGAATTTGGATTAGATCAAGTCACCAGACTGCTGAACACATTATATGATACTGGAGATATACCTTCTGAATTATGTTGCAATCCCAAAGAAATCAGGAACCTTGGAATGTGATCAACATAGAACAATTAGTATAATGAGTCGCATCACAAAGATTTTGTTACGAATTATCATGCAAAGAGTGAGGAAGAAAATACAACCTGAAATAGGGGAAGAACAATGTGGGTTTGTAGAAAGAAAGGGTACAGTAAATGCTGTGCATATGCTGCGACCAGTTATTGAACGTGCTATAGAAGTAAACAAGGATATACATCTTTGCTTTATAGACTACACAAAGGCTTTTGATAGAGTTAGACATGTCAACATGGTGGATATGCTTGCAGATCTACAAATTGATCGGAAAGACATTAGACTTATAAAAAACATATATTGGAAACAACAAGCTGCAATAAGGATTGATAATGAAGTGGGACAATATCAACCTATTAAGAGAGGTGTTAGGCAGGGATGTGTAATGTCTCCAGATCTTTTTTCCCTATACAGTGAAAATATTTTCAGAAATGTAGAAGATATAAATGGAATCAGCATTGGAGGAAGAAACATCAATAACATTAGATATGCAGATGATACAGTATTGATTGCAGACAATGCACAGGATCTGCAACAATTAGTAGACGCGGTTGTTGTACACAGTGAGCAGCTGGGGTTGGAATTAAATTGTAAGAAGACACAGGTTATGGTCGTCACTAGGAAGAACGAAGTACCACAATGTAATATACAAGTAAATGGGAATATTCTTCAACAAGTGAATCGATACAATTATCTCGGAACAGTCATAATATCTGATGGGAGATGCCTTGAAGAGATTAGAACAAGAATCGCCATGGCGAAAGTAGCCTTTAGCAAGATGAAAAACATTCTGACCAATAAAAAGATGTCAATTGAAACGAGAAAAAGAGTGTTGAGGGGATACATAGAGCCTGTTCTTTTGTATGGATGTGAAACTTGGACAATGTGCAGTCAAGCTGAAAAACATCTGATGGCTACAGAAATGTGGTTTCTGAGGAAAATGCAAAGAATACCATGAACAGATAGAAAAACCAATGACCAAGTACTACAGGAGACAAATGAAAATCGTAGATTGATTAGAGAAATTAGATGAAGACAGTAAAAATAATTTGGACATGTTATGAGAAGAAATGGATTGGAGAACTTATTGACAACTGGCAAGATCGAGGGGTATAGATCAAGAGGAAGACCGAGAGGAAAATACCTGGATGGCTTGGCCACGTGGCATGGACGAGACGCGAACACTGAGCTGATCCACGACTCTGGTGATCGAATGAAATGGCGAGTCATGACCGCCCACGCTTTCCGGCATTGCACATGATAGATTGATTGATAATGACTGTGACGTCGAATTTGCGAAGGGGTTACGAATGCAATTCGTAATCCCGCATGCTGCGTTCGTTTCTATATAATGGTATAAATGCCGGTCGTTCAGAAAGAAATGGCAAACTACTGAACGTAACCTTACCCAGGAATCATAAACAGCTAAAAAGTTGACTGCTACGTCCTGTAAAGGATATTCAGCTAACATTAGTACCACAACTGTCTTATACGTATTACCATGGACATATCTATCTTATAATCTTTGTTATGGAAATATCTGTCTTATATACTTTTTATGGGAATATATATATATATATATATATATATATATATATATATATATATATATATATATATATATATATATATATATATTCACTGGGCAGGGACATGTAAAGTTTGGGTAAAGACTTACAGATGGCAGTAAACAGGGTGGCGGAGTGGTGCAGGAACGCAGGGGCCATTATAAACCCAGACAAGGCATCGGTTGTGTGGTACTCCTTGGATAACCGGATTGTGAAGATAGATGTCCCATGTATTATATTGAATGGATGTCCTCTTAGTAGAGAGGGTAAACTGAAGTACTTGCGTATCACCTTTGACAGGTGTGTGTCTTTTCAGGATCATGTGGAGGCTTTGATGGTGAAGGCTGGTAGGGGACTTAATGCATTGAGGGCGATGGCAGCAACCGGGTCACAGCGTATACAAGGGACCTTGACTTTGAGAAAAGCAGATGATATTGTACAGGCTCTTTCAGCAGTTAATAATTTCTGTCACTTAGTATGGTTTGGGGCTGCTGACAGTATCGAAGAGCCAGCTTGAAAGGTTGGAGCGCATACAGAATACAGCCATGCGGGGGTCCTGAAGTGCACAAATGACACACCAAATATATGCATGCGGCATCTTCTGGCGCTACCAACAATGGCTGATAGGTATAGTGTCCCTCAATCTAAATGGTACCTGAGAGTTGCTGCAGATAGGGATCACCCCCTGCATGAAGCCATGAATATGGTCAAGGGTCATAGACTAAGACGAGGCAGGTCCTGGATGGCACAGGGAGAAATATCTATACGTCAGGTGTGTGATCTAGAGACCACCAATCGTGAAAAAGAGTGGGTTGATGTACCGGAAGAACTGACGGACTGACACTATGTAATAGTGACACTGGGTCGTGAGCGCAGAGAATGGACAGCGGGCCTCACAAAAGTTTGAGGTGCAACAACTGACACATAGTAACATACATCAAGGTGACATATTGATCTATACTGATCGGTCAGTGGTGAGAAACAGACGTGGTGGCTGGGGTTTCATTGCGAAGGCTAATGGGCGATTCTTAAGAAAGGAGAGTCTGGCATATAAGGCTAGGACCTGCAGCATGAGAATAGAGGTGAAGCAGTCACAGCGGCATTTCGTTGGCTATAGGAGACCACTGCAACACACATTGTCTTCATCACGGACTCAAGGCGCATACTTCAAGGTCACACATTCTGAGAATTGTATGGACGTTTTGCCCTGGTCATGGGGGAGTGCGGGGAAATGAATAGGACGATAGG
>JACEFZ010007464.1:0-18470 GCA_014155875.1 Cepaea nemoralis
AAAAGGGTGCGGTTATTAGTAAGGATTGCGGTCAGCAAACTGGCAGGAAACTGGAGAAAAGGGGCTAGTCACGGGCGCCGGAGCTTCAATGAACCTTCTCCACGACGTCTAATGGCATAAGTGGAAGACAACAACAACACCAACTTCTGGAATAAATGCCGTGGTTGACTGTGATGTCCTGTAAAAGACATCCAACTACTGTATCTTCTGAAACAAACATGAATAGTTGCCGGGTCTGTAGGAGTGAAGTAGTTATGAATGCATTTCGTAATCCTGCATACCGTGTTCGAAACCTAGCTGCGGCGATTTGGAAGCCGACCGCCTTGCGTTGGTTTTCATACAAAGGTATGAGTGCCGGTGGTTGAGAAAGAAATGGCAAACTACTGAACGTAAACATGCCCGGGGAATGTTATAAAAAAAATACATTCTGATGATTCGCCAAACCAAGCCATACATCACAGTGTCAGGATTAATTCACGGAAATATCAAATATATCACGCAAACATCACAGTGTCAGGATTAATTCATTGAAACATATTGATCGACACGGAGATATCAAATATATCATGAGAGGTTTATAGGATATCTGAATGTGTTGTTGTTGTTGTTGTTGTTTGTTCATTCGCTTTGAACGGAAGCGTAGCCAATATACGTGCCACTACTAATAGCTGCCACTACTGGAGAGTGCACTGGACTGATATTTGCATGTGGATTATTTTTCCTATTACCATTGTCCCTCACCATCAGGTAAACCCTCTCAGACTTCAGGCAGGGGCAGACTTGGGCATTCCCCCGCACATGGCTGCTTAATTGTATAAGCTTCTATATTGGTTTGTTAGATGTGTACTCACTCCATATTGTTTAAGGATTTCCCACAGCTTGTTTGTATCTACTCTTGATTGCGAATAGAGACTTCGTTTATTCGCAATTTGATTGCGAATACACTCTCCCAGAAAGAAATATTATTATGGCAGGCAGACCATCAGCTCCGACACAGATCAGCAATAATGTTCTAGCAATTGATCAACTGGCAGCTGTAGATGTCACACCTGGTGACTTATATACATTAATGAACAATAAACTACAATGTTTTACTGGTTGTTCGATGTGAAGTTGAAACATGTGATGTTTTTCGAACACTTGACAAGCTGTGACACTATTGTCAACAACAATAACTATTTACGGGTATGAATGTTACAACTGAGTGCTGCTTAACAACCCTAAGTTGGGAGGATTTGATGATAACGGAATCAGCAAGTTGGAGACTCAACAAGTCAACATCCTTCGCTTCATCGCCAGCACCGAGATATTTCTGATGCCAGCCATCATCATCCTCATCTTCAGTGGCAAGTGTAGCGTTTTCCTGTCATTCTTGTACTCCCGCTTCCTGACCCTGAGGTATGCCTCACGCAGAAATCCTTACTGCAGGACTCTGTTCTACGAGTTCCGCCTGGCTGCTGAACACCTATGCTCTCGACCTCACTGTCCGCAGTCTGTGAGGAATCTGTGTTTCAGCCGAAATGCTTGGGGAAGGGGGTTTACTTTTGATGATCGGAAGCCCCCTGCAGTGTTTGCTCAGCGTAAGAGCTACAACTATGTTCAAGCATTCTGCTGAATTTAACCAGAAAAACACGTTGAAAAGCAATGAGTAGGGGACATAAACACCTAATATTATTATACGGGAAACAACTAGCATTTAATATTATATATATATGCTATATGTTATACATATACCTAGTTTTAAAAAAAATAGGAAAGATTTATACGTTTTTTTTTTTTTTTTTATCTTTTCTTAAACGTTTATTTCATGCAAAGCAATGTATATTTACAAGGTGCAATGCGTGTTTCTTTGTTTGTGTATGTTACAGAGCGTTGCCGATTGTTAGTGTTATGTCACATACGTTAATGAAACAAAAACATACATATACAGTTATGATAATATGACATTTATGACATAGTGCATGTAAACACACATTCCTCGTTTCATTTCCATCTCCACAAGTGGAATGCACATAGATGCACATAAATACACATAGAGATAAGAGAAGTATATAAAGATAAATAAAATATACATTTGTCGTGTTCTCTGGTTATATATTTATATACCCTTGAAAAAAAAGACTTTTTTTTTTAAATTCATGTTTTCCTTTAAAATTCCGAATACAACAAATGCATTAATATACACATATGCGATAATATTACATTCTTGGCATGGTGCAATTACCTACACATTACTTGATGATGATGATGATGATGATGATGATGATGATGATGATGATGATGATGATGATGATGATGATGATGATGATGATGATGATGATGATGATGATGATGATGATGATGATGATGATGATGATGATGATGATGATGATGATGATGATGATGACGATGATGATGATGATGATGATGATGATGATGATGATGATGATGATGATGATGATGATGATGATGATGATGATGATGATGATGATACAGAAATAAAATGTTAACTTCCCCCCCCCCCCCTTAATATTACATGATAATAATACTACATGAAAAACAGCAGCATGAACACATAATCACTTGTCCGAATCAAAGTAAAAGTTGACGCTGCCATCTTTGTTGCTATCCGCCATTAAATTCTATTTTTTTTCCTCACGTATTTATGAAAACTATACGTTTATCCACGCCTGACTAGAGGTCAAACATACATCAGCACAGACACTACCGACATAGATATATACAAACCAATTATACATACACATTTATGTGTATATTTCCACTCACACACACACGCATACCCACTTATACGTATATGTACAGACATATCTATGCATGCAAAAACCAATACAGATTTAGATATATCTCTATGTTTGTATACCTTATCCAAATCCCACAGACAAATTTGAAACGTGTATATTCCCTTTTGTCTAAGTGGTTTTGAATACTTCTGTGATTTTGTTTTGGACCATGTGCTGTATTATATGTGTGTTGTATGTTCTGAACCTATATGTTGCTGCATTTCTACAGGTCCATACCACATACCTGTACTCTGCTAGTGCAGTCAACAATCTTATGTGATTATTTTCTGTGGTTTTTGGTATTGTGTTTAAAAATATTGCCTTGTACATATCTGTCTTCTTTTTGGTGAATATCTCAATTAGTTGTCTTAAAGTGTCTAGTGCAGTCTGTACTGTTGGACATGTAAAAAATGTGGTCTTCTGTTTCTTGTATGTTTTGTCTACAGAGTTGACATGGTGATATTCGTTTTGACCTGTGTGCTTGTTTTTCGGTAGTAGATGTCATGGTAAAGATCAAATGATATGTAATTTCCCTCGCCTTGGGAGTTATGTTTGGATTGTGGAGATTAGTAAATGTACATGTGTAGTCTTGTATGTAGTATTATTTTCCTCTTTTAATTCTAACTTGTAGTGGGATTGCTTGTAGTTTAACCAGGTATTTGTAGATTTGGCGTGTTGTCTGGTGTAGTAAGTGCTCACTCCCTCGGAGTGCTTGTATACATGTCTTATAGAATGCTGGTAGAGTTCCAAAGTAGTGTGGCGTATTAAGATGTATTCTCCTAAGGTATTGCAGTCTCATTTCTATATAGTAGAGTGCTAGTGGGTGTTGTTCTGGGTGACTAAGGATGTGTCCTATATGTTGGATTCTCAGCTCCTGAATCTTTGTGTATATGTCTTGCAGTGCTATTCCTCCTTCTTTCTTGTCATGAGTGTCTTATGCTGTATGCAGTAAATTGTGTTGCCAAAGATGAAACGTCTGATATGTTTGTTGATGTCTGTGATTGTCTGTCTTGGAGGGTCTAGTACTGTTAACTAATTATATAATTTTGGGGATAATGAAAGTGTTGACAATGATGCTCCTGCCGAAAATTGTAGATGTCTTGTATCTGTGTAGCATGTCTATGATTTTTTGTGTGAGGTTTTGCCATGTTTATGCGTATATCTGTCTGGAGTTGCTGTGAAATGTGATGCCATATATCTTAATATTGTCTGTGGCTGTTAGGTCTGGAGGGAAATCGGCTTTATTCCTCCATTTTCCGAGACCCATTATGTGTGATTTGTTTATGTTTAATTTTGCCCCACTCCCTTTACCAAATTGTGTAAATGTATGGAGTATCTTTGTGATGGATGTATTTGTTGGCGGGGAAGAAAACGGTGTCATCTGCATATGCAAGCTTCCGTTCTCCTCCGCCTGGTATGAATGTGCATGTGATGTTGGTGTCTTGTCTGATTGCTTCTAGTAGTGGTTCTAAAACCAGTACATATAGGAGTGGCGACAGAGGACATCCTTGTCTCACCGATCTTGTAAGCCGGAACCCCGCAGTGAGTGTGTGGTTCACCAACACCTTACTCTCAGGATTCCGGTACAAGATCTCTATCCACCTCCTAAAGTATATTCCTAAGTTGCATTCTGTTAATGTCTTGTGTAGATAAGAGTGGGAGATTCTGTCAAAGGCCTTCTCCTGGTCTAAGGACAAAAGGGAGGCTTGACAGTCTTTCTCCTGTGTGTATGTGATGATGTCTCTAATGAAATGTGTGTGTTGGTGTATGTTCCTATGTGGTACTCCGCATTGTTGTGAAACGTTAAAAGTTGATTATAAAATGTAATTAAGTTCAAACTAAACACATTTTCTGTAAGCAAACTAATAGTGCTATTATTGACATTATGAAATCTGACTAAACTAATTGACTATTTTATTTAGTAAGGAATAATACAGACATTTTACAGTTAGTTAATGATATTATTCTAGGTATACAATTTCCTGTGTCTAAATTCCAGTAATCTCCCTTGTAACAATATTAGATGTTTATGTAGTAATAATAGAATGTTGGTAATTCCGCAGAATGCTTGAATATAAGTATTAATAAGTGTTGTGATCAATCAAGGCATTACTATCATGTTATTTATATTTTACATATTCTCTATGCAAACGTAATTGCACCAGCATTTGGCAGAGAGAGAGAGAGAGAGAGAGAGAGAGAGAGAGAGAGAGAGAGAGAGAGAGAGAGAGAGAGAGAGAGAGAGAGAGAGAGAGAATTAGAGAGAGAGAGAGGGGGGTGGGGGGAGAACTATTTGTTCAAAATGAATGAAATTTACAATCATAAATGACACTCCTCTAAACATAATATTTGTCTACATAAACCCCATAAACTTGCACGGCCTTTCGCCAGTGCGAAAGTAAGTGCATGCAGGCCTTGACAGTGCCAGACCAGGTTTAGTCCTGCTCACTTCGCCTATTAATCGTCATCTCTCCCACTCCTATCACCTAGGCCATAGCCACCAGTCACACCACTCACCTTCTCGTTGCTACTTTGGCGTTGAAATCCCCGAGGATGACAGTCATTTCAAAATTGTTACACTGGTCCTCGGCCATGTCTAATTCGTTATATCATTCAAGAAGCCCTGGGCAAGGAAACGTGAGGCGAAGAAATTCATTGGCATTGAGAATCTTTCGCATTTACTGAACCCTTGCCTTCTACAAGTCCACATTGTTCGTCTCCTATTTATATCATCATCATCAAGTGCTATGCCGACCGGCGTAGGCGTTCATGACTCCCCACAGATCTCTGTCTTTGGTTTTCAGGATCAACTCTGCCGTTGAAATCCCCCAATGCCACAGTTGCAATCAACACTGTATCATTTCTCTTGGTCTGCTTCTCTTCCCCTCGATCTATCCAGTTTTCACGATGCTCTCTAATACCTCTCTTCTCATCACATAACCAAACAAGCTGTTTGCCTCATTTTTTATTGTTGTATGTAATGTTCTAGTTTCATTAGCCTCTTTCAGGCATTCGTCGTTAGTTTTATATCCATTATAATTGATACCCTGCCGGTATCCGTGGCCAAAGGCTTCCGAATGCGGTTCGTGAGCCGCTTACCAGGCGTTAGAAACTCAGCTGCGACGGAACTGTGCAGCAGACCGTGTCCCGTTGTCCGACTACACGTGCACTTCAATGCCACTTCAGAGGCCAGGAGAGGAGCCAGACATAACGAACTCATGGCAACATTGGGCAGAAATACTTTAAGCTGGCTGTTGCATCGTGAGACTGAGCTTGTACGAAAATAACAATGTTACAACAGCGACTAACTAACTAACTAACCAACCAACCAACCAACCAACCAACTAACCAACCATCCAACCAACCAACCAACTAACGAACTAACTAACTAACTAACAAACTAACAAACTAACTAACAAACAAACTATCTAACTAACAAACTAACTAACTAACTAATTAACTAACTAACTAACGAACCAACGAACCGACGAACGAACCAACTAACTAACTAACTAACTAACTAACTGACTATCTAACTAACTAACTAACCAACCAACCAACCAACCATCCAACCAACCAACCAACCAATCAACCAATCAACCAACCATCCAACCAACCAACCAACCAACTAACTAACTAACAAACTAACTAACTAACAAACTAACTAACAAACTAACTAACAAACTAACTAACAAACAAACTAACTAACAAACTATCTAACTAACTAACAAACTAACTAACTAACTAATTAACTAACTAACTAACGAACCAACGAACCGACGAACGAACCAACTAACTAACTAACTAACTAACTAACTGACTATCTAACTAACTAACTAACTAACTAACTAACAAACTATCTAACTAACTAACTAACTAACTAACTATCTAACTAACTAACTAACTAACTAACTAACTATTCCATTGGCACCTTGCCGTCTTGACAGACGATAGTTTGTGCTTTAAAAAGGCATAATAACTTTTACCTATGGCGGTAGCGAGTGTGACTGATAAGGCCAATTTGCGCTGTAAATGTCCGTTCACAGTGGGTGCATGTGAACACGTGGTCATTTCCATCATCATGCACCATCTTACGTCTCAAACGCTTGGTGTGTGACTTTTCTGCAATAATTTTCTCCTTTGACTTTATTCCATTTCTGATATTTGCCCTCCATGCAACACGTTCAGCGGCGACTTGCTCCCAATGTGCATTATCAATGCCTGTATCAATCATGTCCCGCTTACACACATCTTTGTATCGTAGTAGAGGCCGACCCTGAGATCTCTTACCCATCTGTAATTCACCAAAAAAGATATCCTTTGGTATTCTACCATCATCCATCCTCCTAAGGTGTCCTATCCATCTAAGTCTACGAAGACTGAGCATGGAATAAACTGTCACACAACCTGATCTTTCCAATACTTCAGTATTTGTGATTTTGTCTTGCCACTTAATACCAAGAATTCTTCGCAGACACCGCATATGAAAGCTGTTTAAATTGTTCTCTTGGTGTGAGTAAGTTGTCCAGGTTTCACTGCCATAGAGAAGAGTACTAAGGACACAGGCTTGATAGACAAGGACTTTTGTTTTGGCAGTAAGCTTCCTGTTCTCCCAGACTCTTTTTCTTAACCTGTTCATTGTTGTTGCTGCCTTACCAATCCGGATGTTGATTTCCTGATCTAGGGATAATTTGCTATTTACCACTGATCCTAGATATGTAAAATGGTCTACCATCTCTAGTTCGGCGTCGTCAATAAAGATTGATGGTACCCCATGTGCACCTTGTGACATAATCTGTGTCTTCTTTTTGCTAATTGTTAAACCAAATTCAGAACAAGCATTGGAGAATGCAGATAGTAGACATTGCAATTCTTCCTCAGAGTGGGTCGTAACTGCAGCATCATCTGCAAAAAGCAACTCTCTGATCAGTACCCTCCTAATTTTGGTCTTAGCCTTCAATCTCTGAGCATTGTAGAGGCCGCCATCTGAGCGTGAGTGAATGTATATACCACCATCCTGATCACGAAATGCATATTTCAGTAGAAGTGAAAAGTATATTCCAAAGAGGGTGGGAGCTAGTACACAACCTTGCTTAACTCCACTCTTGATTTAAAATTCTTCAGAAGTTGCACCATCAAACTTGATTATACCCTTCATGCCTGTGTGGAACGATTCCACAATGGACAGAAGAGTTGGTGGGCAGCCAATCTTCTTTAGTGCCTTGAACAGACCCTCACGACTGACCAAATCAAATGCCTTTGTGAGGTCGATGAAGGCAATAAACAGTGGTTGATTCTGTTCACGGCATTTTTCTTGCATTTGTCGCAATGAGAATATCATATCAGTGGTAGACCGGTTCTGTCGAAAGCCACACTGTGATTCGGGGTAGACTTGATCTCCTAGGACTTGAAGTCTGCGCAGAACAATTCTGGCAAATACTTTTCCAACAATACACAGAAGTGAGATACCCCTATAGTTGTTACAGTCGCTCCGATCACCCTTGTTCTTGTACAGTGTTATGATGTTTGAATCTTTGAAATCCTGTGGGACTTGTCCTTCACGCCAGCATAGCTCTATTAGCTGGTGGATCTGTAGAGTGAGTGTGTCTTGCCCACTCCTGATAACCTCTATTGGAATCCCATCCTTACCTGGAGCCTTGCCAGATGCAAGTTCATTTATAGCACACTTAACTTCTGTTATGGTGGGAAGTGTGTCCAGGTGGTCAAGAGTTGGTAGAGCCTCTATGGCGTTGAGGGCATCATCCGCTAGTTTGGTCTCACTTGAGTAAAGCTCCAAATAGTGCTCTACCCATCTGTCCATCTGCTGTTTCTTATCAGTGATGACTTCTCCAGTCAAGGTTTTCAAGCGGTGCACTTCTTTTGATCACTGGACCACAGGCTTTCTTTATTCCTTCATACATGCTTCTTATGTCTCCCTTATCACTTGCGATTTGAATGGACTCACATAACTTGATCCAATAATCATTTGCACACTGCCTGGCAGCCTTTTGCACATCCTTCCTAGCTTGCCTTAGCTCACTCAGAGTGTTACGCGTTGGTCTTTCCTTGTTTCTTAAGAGAGCTTTCTTCTTCTTATCAATCAAGGGCTGCAGAGTCTCGCTGTTTGCCGCAAACCAGTCCTGCCTCTTATGATCCACAGTGCCGTAAACCCCTACGGCAGTTTTTATAAAGAGTTTCCTTAATTTGACCTCACTTTTCATTTACTGTACAATTTTCTGGTGTATCAGTGAAAGCGTCTTCAAGTTGCTGTTGAAACTGAAAGCACTTTTCAGGATCATGAGTGTTAATAATATTAATCCTGGGGCTAGATTTGTGTTTAGCTGTGTAGATTCTCTTTGGTCTCAGTCTAATCCTTGCAACAACCAAAGAATGATCCGTATCACAGTCAGCACTGTAGTAACTACGAGTCAATGATATATGGTTCAGATGTTGACTCCGTGTGATGATGAAGTCCAGCTGGTGCCAATGGCCGGATCTTGGATGTTTCCATGTGACCTTATGCATCTCTTTTGTTTTAAAAAAAGAGTTTGTAATACATAGGTCATTACTGGTGCAATGCTCCAGCAGCCTTTGCCCATTTTCATTCATGCGACCGATGTTGTATTTTCCAAGGGACACTGGCCATGAACTCGAGTCCTTGCCACACGAGCATTGAAATCGCCGAGCAAACTAACTAACAAACAAACTAACTAACTATCTAACTAACAAACTAACTAACTAACTAACGAACCAACGAACCGACGAACGAACCAACTAACTAACTAACTAACTATCTATTGGCACCTTGCCGTCTTGACAGACGATAGTTTGTGCTCTAAAAAGGCATAATAACTTTTACCTATGGCGGTAGCGAATGTGACTGATAAGGCCAATTCGCGCTGTAAATGTCCGTTCACAGTGAGTGCATGTGAACACGTGGTCATTTCCACCATCATGCACCTTCTTACGTCTCACACGCTCGGTGTGTGACTTCTCTGCAATACTTTTCTCCTTTGTCTTTATTCCATTTCTGATGTTTGCCCTCCATGCAACACGTTCAGCGGCGACTTGCTCCCAATGTGCATTATCAATGCCTGTATCAATCATGTCCTGCTTACAGACATCTTTGTACCGTAGTAGAGGTCGACCCTGAGACCTCTTACCCATCTGTAATTCACCAAAAAAGATGTCCTTTGGTATTCTACCATCATCCATCCTCCTAACATGTCCTATCCATATAAGTCTACGAAGACTGAGCATGGAATAAACTGTCACTCAACCTGATCTTTCCAATACTTCAGTATTTGTGATTTTGTCTTGCCACTTAATACCAAGAATTCTTCGCAGACACCGCATATGAAAGTTGTTTAAACGTTTCTCTTGGTGTGAGTAAGTTGTCCAGGTTTCACTGCCATAAAGAAGAGGTCACAGGCTTGATAGACAAGGACTTTTGTTTTGGCAGTAAGCTTCCTGTTCTCCCAGACGCTTTTTCTTAAGCTGTTCATTGTTGTTACTGCCTTACCAATCCGGATGTTGATTTCCTGATCTAGGGATAATTTGCTATTTACCACTGATCCTAGATATGTAAAATGGTCTACCATCTCTAGTTCGGCATCGTCAATAAAGATTGATGGTACCCCATGTGCACCTTGTGACATAATCAGTGAGTAGTGGGTTAGCGGGTAACTGATTAGGAAATCTGGATTGTGGTGCTGGATTGGGTTAGGGTTAGGGGTTAGGGTTAGGGGTTAGGGTTAGTGCTTGGGGTTAGGGTTAGGGGTTAGGGTTAGGGGTTAGGGTTAGGGCTTACGGTTAGGGCTTGGGGTTAGGGTTAGGGTTTAGGGGTTTTGTCTTCTCCTAACTAATTATACTTTCTGGATTGACTTCGCTGGATTGCCCCCAATCCAGCTCGGGACCAGTGCGATTTGGGTAGGGTAGGTACTTAGGTGATATGTAAGGGTGATAATTCTAATAAAAGACATGTTTTCTAAGGGCAGATAACTGAGTGTGTGTATAATATTTTAACTAATTGTAAAAAAATAAATAACTAAATAAAATAAAAATAAACAGAAACCAAAGGCGCGCGGGGCGGTCAGCGGGCGCAGGAGCGAGCGTGACGGATCGGTCGCGTGGAGCTGTCGAATCCAGTAAAACAGTGTCTTGTAGTAACCACATGGCCAGTCATTGCTCAGTGACCACAAGGCCGGTCAATGACGAGTGTGGGTGGTGGGGCTTGGTGGTTCGAACCCTCGAGGCGCACCGGGTGTCATATGAAAATTGTAATAAGTTTATAGGTAAATATGGCGTGTATATGATCTGTAGTGGGTCGTAGTGGCCTATACACTATCATGTAGATTACACCCGTTCAAATGAAAACCTTAAAAAAGTAAAGATGGCCGTTGTAACGGATTAAGGGGCGTGGCTTAGTGTTATTCGTTGTTAAGGAGTAGGTGAGCGGAGAATTAGCTAGAGAAGTGCTTCTGAACATTTCAAAGGGGTGGGCGAGGGGCGAAGTGGCTAAATGAATGCGTCGGTTCCTTGATAAGAGACAGAGGAGTTGCTAGATAAAGGATCCATGCCGTTGTTAAGGGGTTGGTGAGTGTAGAAATAGCTAGATAACTGCTTCTGATCCTTGTTAAGAGGTGGGCAAGGGGCGGAGTGGTTAGGTAATTACGACCGTTCCTTGGTAAGAGCTAGGGTGATCGAGTGGATAAGTGGGTAAATAAAGGCAGGGAGGTCTACCACTGGCAAATTCAACGCATGATGGCGGCGTCGGTCGTCAGAAGACCTAGGATATTTTCATTATATGTCTATTGTAAAGGGGTCGACTGTTTATTATAACGGTGGTTACTATTATCTGTAGTTAATGGGACGTAAATACTATAATCATACCGGTTACAGCTCTTCAAAGGAAAACATTTAAAAGTAAAGATGGTCGATTATGCTGGTTTTAGTGGGTATGACTTTGTGATATTCATTGTTAAGGGGTGGGGTGAGTGGATGGATAATTAGAAAAACGCTTCTGAACACTATCATCGGGTTCGAATCCTAGTGGGGCGGTCTAGTGGTACAATAATATTTGGTTACTTAGTTGTGATTTCGAGCTCTGGTGTTATTAACCCGGTTGTGTGTAGGGAGGTCTACCACTGTGATGACAACTGGTAAGATCGAGGGGAACAGACCAAGGGGAAGACCTAGAAGCAAGTACCTGGATGGCTTGGCCTTGTGGCATGGTCGAGACAGAAACACGGAGCTGATCCACGACTCTGGTGATCGAGTGAGATGGCAGACCATGACCGCCCACGCTTACCGGCATGGCACATGATGGATGGATGGTGTGTAGAAAGGGAGAGGTGGTGTGCTGGTTGCGGAGTATGTTTAGGTGGTACCCCAGACACTGTTGAAGTGACAGGTTCGAATCTCGGTACTTTGTCGTTGGTAAAATTGCCAGTCATCAACATGTGGGTGTCTAGTTGATTATAGGGGTTAGTCCGGTTTGTCCGGTCTTGTCGCCGCGGCCACAAGTCCCACCGATGCTCAAAAACACAGGCAGCAAATGTTACCGTTGTACCTACGAGTTACAAAATATAAGCTAACTTAACATTCAGAATATAATATACTCATAACCTCAACAGGTGTTGCAAAAAATCAATACTTATTCTCATAACGGCTAATCCATGAGATTATCATCCTCGTAGTGACCAAGTCGGGTTAATAATATTACTGATATCTTCATGGCTACAATTAGTTCGCGATATTAATAAAGGTTCATATAAAGGTTGGAAGGGGATTTAATGATTAACACCTATTGTCGGGACATCCTATAAAAATCAATAACACTACCCTAGATTTTTCTCATAATTGCCGATTGGAGATTATGGGCTAGGTGTATGTGTCCTTATTTAGTTAAACAGGTGGTATGGAGTAGGAGATATCACAAACAGTATCAGCATGTACCACTCTGATCTTAAATATCAGTAGTTCGTTATTCTTGTGACATTGAAAACGCTCGTGGTGTGAAGACAGATGGTAGACCGGTTCTGTCGAAAGCCACACTGTGATTCGGGGTAGACTTGATCTCCTAGGACTTGAAGTCTGCGCAGAACAATTCTGGCAAATACTTTTCCAACGATACACAGAAGTGAGATACCCCTATAGTTGTTGCAGTCGCTCCGATCGCCCTTGTTCTTGTACAGTGTTATGATGCTTGAATCTTTGAAATCCTGTGGGACTTGACCTTCTCACCAGCATAGCTCTATTAGCTGGTGGATCTGTAGAGTGAGTGTGTCTTGCCCACTCCTGATAACCTCTATTGGAATCCCATCCTTACCTGGAGCCTTGCCAGATGCAAGTTCATGTATAGCACACCTAACTTCTGTTATGGTGGGAAGTGTGTCCAGGTGGTCAATAGTTGGTAGAACCTCTATGGCGTTGAGGGCACCATCCGCTAGTTTGGTCTCACTTGAGTAAAGCTCCAAATAGTGCTCTACCGATCTGTCCATCTGCTGTTTCTTATCAGTGATGATTTCTCCAGTCAAGGTTTTCAATGGTGCACTTCTTTTGATCATTGGACCACAGGCTTTCTTTATTCCTTCATACATGCTTCTGATGTTTCCCTTATCACTTGCGATTTGAACTGACTCACATAACTTGATCCAATAATCATTTGCACACTGCCTGGCAGCCTTTTGCACATCCTTCCTAGCTTGCTTTAGCTCACTCAGAGTGTTACGCGTTGGTCTTTCCTTGTTTCTTAAGAGAGCTATCTTCTTCTTATCAATCAAGGGCTGCAGAAGTCTGGATGTTTGCCGCAAACCAGTCCTGCCTTCTTATGATCCACAGTGCCGTAAACCCCTACGGCAATTTTATAGTTTCCTTAAGTTGACCCCACTTTTCATTTACTGTACAATTTTCTGGTGTATCAGTGAAAGCGTCTTCAAGTTGCTGTTGAAACTGAAAGCACTTTTCAGGATCGTGAGTGTTAATAATATTAATCCTGGGGCTAGATTTGTGTTTAGCTGTGTAGATTCTCTTTGGTCTCAGTCTAACCCTTGCAACAACCAAAGAATGATCCGTATCACAGTCAGCACTGTGGTAACTTCGAGTCAATGATATATGGTTCAGATGTTGTCTCCGTGTGATGATGAAGTCCAACTGGTGCCAATGGCCGGATCTTGGATGTTTCACTGTGACCTTATGCATCTCTTTTGTTTTAAAAAAGGAGTTTGTAATACACAGGTCATTTCTGGTGCAATACTCCAGCAGCCTTAGCCCATTTTCATTCATGCGCTCGATGTTGTATTTTCCAAGGCACATTGGCCATGAACTTGAGTCCTTGCCCACACGAGCATTGAAATCACCGAGCATATAAATGCAGTCAGATTTTGGAACTGCCTTGATCACGGAGTCTAACTCTTCATAGAACAAATCCTTCACATCATCAGAGGAATCGAGTGCCGGTGCATATGCAGTAATAATGGTGGCAAAACCACAAGAGGTTGCCAAGCACAGGGATAATAGTCTTTCATTTCCTCCTGCTGGAATTTCAATCATTCCCAGTAGCGAATTCTTCACTGCAAAGCCCACACCGTGTTACCTTTTTTTCTGCCTGCCCTCTACCCTTCCAAAAAAAAAGGTGTAATTGTTTTCCCTGAGTGACTCTTCCTCAGCGAGGCGAGTCTCCTGCAGGCCAGCAATATAAATGTTAAGACGATTGAGTTCGGCATCAATCACAGCCGTTTTTCTCACATCGTCAATATTGGTCAAGTCAGTGAAAAATCCTGGACACATGGTTCTCACGTTCCAGGTTGCAAGCCGTAGATTGAGGTTTCTATTATTCTTTTTATTAGTACCTAATGCATTGGTTTTACAGCCTGCGATTCAGATTTTGTCCTAGCCCCAAGCATCCATTGAAGCAGGCAGACTGTGGCTGATCAGCACCCAATTGGCCGGGGGCTGCCCAGCTTGAGGCGGGCGGTAGCTGATCAGTGACACCTGTAGGTGTCTCCCACCGTCAGAGGCAACGCGTGGCGCCCCATGTCTACGCCAGTTGACAGAGACTTATAACCCGTAACAGTTGCCTCTCGCTTTGATTCCGAGACCGGTTAAGACCAAGGATTGAGTTATTGCCTCTCCATAGCACAAATCCTGGGCTAAAATATAGAGATCATGGGTTGCCCATGCAGCATGATCCCTCTCTCGGCCTGCCTAGTTCACTCCAGAGGAAAGGTAGCACCTCTACATCTGGAACAAGACAATCTGCAGAAGCTGCCGGATCAGCAAAGCTATGATCTAACTGTCCGCCTGTCGGAGCTTCGATCCTGGACCAGCTGCCAACCAAGGCTTAGGGTCTGGTCTGCCCTGCCATGATATTTTGTCTTTAGTTTGCATTTCGTCACACCTAGGGGTAAGGTTTGTAACCTCCCAATTGCGCTCTTCCGCCCGAAGCCGTTGGCACAATGTGGGGTGTCGGGTTTGGTAAGCGCCGCCCAACGTTCGGCGCTAACAGAAAGCAGGTAGTACTGTCTACTGTTATACGGTAGCTCAGTCATATCTGACTAAGACCTGACTACGCGCCATACAATAGTGTTGAATATACGTAACATTCGACAATTCTCATTTTTAATGCATTGTTAATCTCTCTAGATGTCAATGCTGATTTCATGCTGTTGAAAGCATTTTTGGCCATTCCTATTCTCTTTTTGATGTCTATTTCACTTCTGCCATAATCTGTTATTACATGTTCGAGATAGGAGAAACCTGTTACTTGTTCTAGTATCTCCCCGTTGACTGTGATGTTCATTAACGACCTTTCCTTTCATTGCTAATTATCATAGTTTTTGTTTTTAGGATGTTAATATCGAAGCCACATTCTGCACTATGCCTGTTTACTTTTTCCAGTAGAGTACAATGGACTGACATAAAGTACAATGGACTGACATAAAACCAACGGGCAAGTCCTACAAGAAACAAATGCAAATCGTCAAATAATTAGAGAAATTAGACGTAGACAGTCGATATTTTTCGGACTCATTAAGAGGAATAATAAACTAGAAAATTGGTGACAACTGGCAAAATTGATGAGGAAAGGGGAAGGAGAAGACAGAGAGATAGATACCTGGGTGGCTTAGCCACACGCATAATTGGGACAAGCATACAGACATGCTTCAAGATTGGTGATGATGTGAGGTGTTGAAAGTTGACCGCCCACGGTTATTGGCACGGCGCCGGGCAGCTATGTTCCTCCACAAATATCCGAATTGTTGAGCCATTATCTATCAGTGATGAACAGCGTTGCTTGCCTCTTGACTTCCGAAGATGTGTCCCACGCAACTAGCTTTTCTCATAGATGAACCCTACAGAGCAGGGGTGGGAAGGGCATGTTATCGTATCCCTTACTCGATGTGGTTTGTCGGAGGTCTCGTGGCGAAATAGTTAGACCATCAGCTCCGCCCATTGAAGGTCATGGGTTCGTTGTCGGGCTGCATCGTTTAGACCAGGAGTGGAATGTTACTGAGTCTTGGCTGCAGCCACAGAGTTCGTGCTTTGAAGGCGGCTTGTCGTTCTACAGAGAGAGCGAATCGGATGGGGTAAGACATGATGTCATGTAGTCGATCCTGTCGACTGTAGCCGCCGAGTGTTGAGGTTTGTCACGGCGTGAGATAGCTGCCCCAGACAGCACAGCCGACGAGTGTTGAGGTTTGTTACATCGTTAGATAGCTGCCCCAGACAGCACAGCCGCCGAGTGTTGAGGTTTGTTACATCGTTAGATAGCTGCCCCAGACAGCACAGCCGCCGAGTGTTGAGGTTTGTCACGGCGTGAGATAGCTGCCCCAGACAGCACACTCGCCTCCTCTCAATGTTGGTCCTCGGTCGCTTATTGAATATTCACAGCTAAACTCTGTCTACAGGCAATTTCAATATTCGTCACCAGGTGGACACGCCTGGTAGTTGGACAGGTGAATCAGTGAGAACAGAAGTGTTATTAAAGTGTCATGCCAAATCTATACTGATGTATGCGTGTGATACATGGACATTAAGTAGACAAGCCGAGAAACGTCTAATGGTAACAGACATGTTGAGGCAATCGCCAAGAATACCACAGACGTACAGAAAAGTCATGAGGCAGTCCTTAAATAAACTCATCATCATCTTCCACGTTTAATGTCAAGCGTCGTGGGGAGGCATAATTGACGTTCCAGCGCCCGAAGGGTGGCAGTGAATAGTGGCATTCCGTTAGAATGTACAATGTCTTTGATGTCGTCAATACATTTTCTTCGTGGGCGTGCTCTTGCTCTCGTAGCAGATCTTTGGTATAACGCCACTGCTGATAACTAATGGTGTTGCATGTTAACGAGATGGCCAAACGATTTAATCATCTGCCTTTCGATGTGTGTCACAAAGTGTTGAAACCACTGTCTGATAACATCATTTCTTACTCGGTCTCGGATGGTCAAATCGGCATCCCTTCTTGGGCACCTCATCTGACACATGTGTGATTGAGATCATGTCCAAGTTTGACACTGGTAGTATAGGGTTCAGAAACGGATGCAAGACGTCCATTGATTAGTCTTCTTCTGCGATCAACCTTTGCTTCTATTTCAGCACACAGGTCACATACAGGATGAGATATAGCATCTTTTGTAGTGGGGGTGGGATGTCCCCTTTTTTTTGTCCCGTCTCCACTTGGTCCAACATCTTCCCACTTCGACAGGGGGGGGTTTTTTTTTCTGGGCCCCCCCCCCCCCCCCCCCTCCATTGGCAGATTGCATTTACCCCCTGGGGTTAAGGTCCCATTTTTTTAACTCCCACTTCCCCCCCCCCCTCCATTGGGGAATTGCATCCCCCAAGGGTTAGGGTCTAATTTTTTTAAAAACGCCCCCACCCCCCCCCCCTTACAAAAACCCCAAGCTTAAGGGCTAAATTTTTTTAAAACCCCCCCCCCCCCCCCCCCCCTTGGGATTTTCCCCCAAAATTAAAGGGCTAATTTTTTAAACACCGGGCCCCCCCATTGCTCCCCAGGCTTAAAGGGCTTTAAAGTTTTAACAAGACCCCCCTCCCCCCAATTGGCGAAAATTTCAAACCCCCGGGTTAGTCTAAATTTTTTGGATTACCCCCCCCCCCCCCCCCCGCATTGGGGAGGTTCATCCCCAGGCTTAAGGTCACATTTTTTAAACACAAACCCCCCCCCCCCCCCCCCCCCCCCCCCCAAGATTTCAACCCCCCAGGCTTAAGGGCTAATTTTTTTTTTTTGGGGAAACCCCCCATTGGCGATTTACCTCTCCTGGGTTAAAGGGCTCACTTTTTTCTGGGCTCCTCTACCTATTGGCGATTAAACCTCCCCCTGGGGTTTGATCTCCTTTTGGGGGGGGGCTCTACCTATTGGCGATTTCCTCTCCCGGGTTAAAGACTCACTTTTCTGGACCCCCCTACCCATTGGCAGATTAAAAGCCCCTCCCGGGTTAAAATCTAACTTTTTCTGGGGGCTCCCCCCCCCCCCCCCCCCCCCCAATTTGGGGAATTGGATTCTATTTCCACCATTACCTACCCCATTCAAAAATCAAGGAGAAGTTTTTAGTAGGGTCCCATCACCAGCTCAGAAAGAAAAGTCCTGTGACCCAGAAAACCACCCAAAACAGGTGAATATGGTTTTTTGAGCCTTTTCCGGGGGGTTTTACATTCCAAAGGTTT
>JACEFZ010007465.1:0-19033 GCA_014155875.1 Cepaea nemoralis
GGGGGACAGTTGTTGAAGGACACGACTTGTTGCCTGTCCGATAGAAATGACGTAATTATGTTCACCATGTTGGTGCTTGTCTTCATTTGCTTTAGTTTTCTAATTAAAATATCGTGATCTACCATATCAAAAGCTTTTTTAAAGTCTACAAACACCGCTCCACAAATTCTACCGTTGTTGATGTTTAAGTGCCAGTTATCGGTCATTTTTGTTAGAGCACTATGGCAAGAATATTTAGGTCGAAACCCAGATTGACTGTTAATTATTAGGTCGTTGTTAATTAAATGGTGTAACGTTATTTTATGAATGTGTTTTTCTAGTGGTTTTGATAGCGACGATAATAAGGAAATAGGTCTATAATTACCCAAAACGCTATTATCGATTGAGCCATTTTTAATTAGCGGAAACACTTTAGCAATTTTAAAAGCAGATGGAAAGTAGTTTTTTGCCATTGCTATTGTTGATAAGTTTGCTTGGTTAGTTATATATCCCTACTATTTTCAGTGTGGTGTTGTACAGGTCTTTGGTATTTCATTCGCTCAATTTTATCTGCTTCTTTTGCAAGGTCATCTAACTATTGCTTTTCATTCTTCCTAATCCGCTTCATAACTTATTTATTAACTTCTGTGAGTAATTTTTTTTTCTGTCTCTGACTTTAGCAGCTAAGATTTTGCTAATTTATCAATCTGTCTTTGTGTTTAGTGTTCCTTTCTTTTATTTTCGTAAAAGTTTCGTGCCCTGTCTATCCTTTATGTTTTCGCTCCCTTTTCCAAAGGTTTTCTAGACAGGATTAGTTAGCATTGTATGAAAACCAGCACAAAGCTTCCACATAGCCTGCAACTGTGTTTCGAACAGTAAGCAGGACAGAGAATGGCGTCCATAACCCGATCGCCACATCGCTGTAAAGTCAGTCAAGGACCCTTTCACCCGCCTTGAGGCACATCGAGCATACAGTGCTAGACCGATATTATCTTAGAACAATCAGCACCCCGTGGGTGATATCATCAATATCATGTCGTCCGCCTTTACTTCTCAGGATGTCTTCTAGTATATATCCCATGTTTGGCTGGGTCTACGTCGGGAGCTAGGTCAGTTTATAAAATCAGCCCGATGCGGATATAAACCCATGACATCAAGGCCGATAGACCAGCGTCTAGCCACTACGCTACCGCTGCTCCCGTGAATCTCCTGAGTTGCAACTGAATGTGAATTAACAGCATATGGTGACCTGCACCCCCAACAACTGTTAATTCAGGTAAGGATGATCTGAATGTCTTGTTAATACAGGTATCGTCAATTGACTGATCTGTCTTGTAGCCTGGAGATACCGTTACTGTATATATTCGTTTATGTAAACACATACTTCCGCTACAACACTGATTCATTGCACAAAGATTGGTGCATAATTCTCCATTTTCTTGCATTGCCACAAGAAGATATTTCGCTATGATTTCTTCATAATAAGTATTATCCGATCACACTCATCCATGGTAAAACAGACAGACACACAAACACAAAGACACATGCACACAATGTAACACACACACAGTTGCCGGTCAAACTATATATGCACATACACACGGACAATATAAAGACGCTGTTAAAAACTGAGGATTACAGAGATAGTGAAATTGGCGTAAAAGTTGACAAGCGTACAGCGATACAATCATTGTCCTTATTTCAATATTCATTCTTGCATTGTGGAACGGGTACAAATGAATGTTGGTTGAAGCAGTGCACAGTTATCGAACTCACATCTACGCAATAACAACAACTATTTATTCTGCAGCACTTCTCCAATGCCTCTTTGTTGTGAAAATGTATGTTCTTCATTGTACGTATGTTAATTCCTCTCACGTTTTTATGTTGTTGCAATTTATCTTTTTATGCGATAATAAACTAACCGCCACCCAGGATTATTCATCTGCACGGTGCAAAAGTTCATATGTATGTGAATAAAATGAAAAAACTGAGATTACGCATCATTTTATCAATATGCATATGTAATTAAAGATCGGAATTCTTTAGTTCAACAGTTTTGTGGTTGTAAATGTTGCTGTTATTATTGTCAAACTTTTATGTGACGAAATGGTCGGATCTGTTTCCCACACTATTTGTGCCTTTTCTGCCGCTTTAGAAAGCATTTGGTCCAACACTTCTTCACATTGTGGTGCATGTTCCTCTTTATGGTTCGAGAATAGCGCTGTTCCACATTTGCTTACTAGTTGTTTTGTGTCTTCTTCCATCTTGTTTATCTTAATCCTACAATGCTAACCACATAGCATTTCATATCCTCAAGTGCCTGTGTTCTCTTTTCCAATCAATTCAAAGTTTTTACATCTCAGTTGTCAACACTGGATTTTGCCCTACGTGAAAGAAGGTAATGTGACAAACCAGACACTTTGTGGCTGTCTCCGCCATCTTGGTTGGCTGAGTTATTGTTTTCCCCATCTGTAGACTTGTTCATGACTGGTCAGATTTGTCAGCGAAACTGTTTCTAGGAGTTGGGGTAACCAGCCCCACGTCAACTGACTTAGACGCCTCTGATAGCATCATCGGTATGTTACAGTGTGTTACTGTTGTGTGTTCCCCTTTATGGGCCTCGCTAACACACGGCACTCTATGATACTCTATTCTGTGATGCTCTAACTACTGTCAAGGGTATCCTAGAGATGTCCACTGATTCTTGTGTGCACCCGGTCTCAATAGCTGCGTTTGCTACACAGTTGTATCGTAGTGTGTTTCCCATGCTGCTCTATTGTGGAAAGGTGGGGGGATGTAGGGGAGAGAGAAAAAAAGAGGGGGGGGGGTGGAGGTGCAGGTGGGATTTATCCTTCGACGTATTATGAGACCACATTACACAATTCGAATAAATCGTGAAACCTACATTGTCAATAATTAGCCGGAAATTACACATAGATGAATACACGCCTCGGACAAATAAAAAGACTATTGAAACATAGCCGGTCTCTCTGGCCGAGGGGTTACAACACTTTCTCCGTAATCCCGTTTATCACGCAGAGTCTCGTAGCAGGGCGAGAGCTGGGAGCGGTTCGACCCCCGCTTTGACTTGCGGGATAACTGAGCCGGCCGCTCAGAGAGCAATGGCAAACTACTGAGCGTAATCTTGCCATGAAATCAACATACAGCTGAAAGATGCTGATGTTGACAGCGATGTCATGTGAAGGATATGCAAAACATTTATTTATTGAAACATATCTTGAAGGAAGTTAACGCATAAAGAAAACTTGAGAAGGGGACAACTGGGTACAAACAACATTCCTCTTTGAGTACTGATTGCTCAATAAGAATATGGATGCCTCAAGGTGTGTATTATTTTTTTATAAAATGTTTGTTCGCACACAATAGGTCACAACATCGGGAGGTGAGGTCACTAACTGCCTGCCTGGTCGTCATTATTTCTCAGACGATTCCCAGAATATTGTGAAAAAGTTAACCAGTACCAATTTTATGAAGCCGAAGAGACCCCAATAAGGTACAGCTGTAGCCAACAAGCGTAAAAACATCAGCATTAATTCTTTCAAGATCATTGTAAATACAATTGTCATGTATTCAAACAGTAATATGATATCGGTATATCGTGATATATATCGTAATAATAAACTTCAACTGTATCACTTCAACTGGTAAACATGTATATCTCGTATTCATCGTCGATAAAAGACCAGCTCTCTTCACATTCCACTTATAAAATGTTCATATTTTTAGCCCTTTCATTGCATAGTTCAAGTTTACTCTTTATATTCTATAAATGCCAGTTTTGTGTTGTATCGAAGGTCTATGAACATACATGTCAACCACATTTCAAACACAGCAGCAGGGAACAAATTAGCCAACGTTACAAACATATATTTATGTTATACATGTTTGTTGACAACGTGATGACTGACTACACCAGTGTAAAATGTTGTATTCATGACGGGCATGTTGGTGGTAGTGTAACATTTCGAGATTCTCGGTTCAAGCTCTGTGTTATCTTTGTAAACCAACGAAGACGAAATAGTCGGATACAATGTGTGAATCTCACCACGGAAGAAAATAACATCGGCAGACACTGGTATGGCCTTTTCTTCACATTCAGTAAAGAATGCAGGCAATTTAAAGTCTGTACCCAATTTCATCTCTCGTCTTATCAATTAGACAGGACAAGAAATGTTTTGACTCGCCGTCTTCATAACATTAAAATGTGTCAACAGTTTATAAAGATATCATAAACCTTTCTTCCGACGCAGAGCGGGCTACAATCTGGATGAAGTTACAGTATTCTCAAAGCGCCATTCTTCTGAGGAGAAAAGAGCTGTATTTTGATATTATATTTGTGCATACTTGAACATTGTGAATCGTGCGATTTTCTTCATACCCGTGTTACCGTGAACATTCTTCTGCTAGCCACTGGTGTCGCATTTGTGATGACTTTTTGAAGCATCAAAAAATGGCACAATGGGTACTAAAGGCACACCTTTCAGCAACCATTGCAAAGAACCATCAGTTGTTTCTGCCAACATATCCCTTCATATGTCGGACATAGGAAACTGCAGACATTGTTTCATACTGTATATTGTGGCATCTTTCTGTTATAAAATATACATGTTGTAATGAATGTTTGTTTAAAAACAACCCAGACAATGATCATGAAATCACAAGTAATTAAAAGCATGATACAGTAACAAGCCAGTATCAACAGAGAGAGCAAACTGGTTGAAATAATGAATGTCTTCACATGAACACCGAGAACGTAGTGAAATAGAAACATCAAGTTCTGCCCAGTCAGTGCGCTTGCTGTAGACTCGAGACATCCTCTTAATGTTGAAACTCTACCTAAGTACGGATTCAATGCTAGTCATTAATACCGTAAGGTACCGATAACTTTGTTATACGGCGAGAAATACAGAGATACGAAATGAGACATAGAGAGAGAGAGAAAGAAAAGTAGAAAGGAATAGTTAGAGATAAATACAGAGAGAGAGAGAGAGAGAGAGAGAGAGAGAGAGAGAGAGAGAGAGGCAGACAGACAGACAGACAGACAGACAGACAGACAGACAGAGGAATATAAAGTGTGAGAATGAAGTAACAATACTTCTTATTTGACATATCCACCAACAATAAAGTGGGTGATGATGCACCCGTGTGTTACTAAGGCCCACTAGGGAGGCAAAGAATACACATTAACCTGCCATGCGTGCCGTAAGAGGCGACTGAGAATTGCTGGCGTGAGAATGGCTACTTCATCGCATAGAAACATGTAATTGCAAAACCAAGCAACCATGAAAGAGTCTGACATGAGTTGGCTGAGGGTCTGTGCTTGAATGGGAGATGGAAGGAATAAGAAGGAGATGACGATGACGATGATGATGATGAGGATGTTGACGATGGTGATGAAATCATATGTATCCCCACGATTGAGAAGTCTCATGTCGGCAGTAAGTCTTCAACATTCTCTGTCGAGCTTCTTTACTGTGCATCCTTTGAGCTTGTGTACCCATTCGAATACTGTCTTCCTCTTGTAAGCTTCCTCTCCACGCCTTTTTATCTCAACTCCCCCCCCCCCCACCCCCTTTCCCCGAAAGCTCATTCTTTAACAATTCAGAGTGTTGTTACATGTGGCAGAGAACCCGTACTGTCAGCCCTAGATGATATTGTGTGGTGATACAATAAGGGAGATAAACAAAACAAATACTATTGTTACAGACTTCTGTATTCTGTGTAACTCCATTGACATCAACAATTTCTCCCATACACGTACCTAGTTGGCAAACGGTAGTGTAAGAAAAGAAGAACAATATCACCATACACAATGACTCTGTTAATAGAATAAGTCACGTCGTGACAAACTGAAAATAGCACGACACGTACACAAATCCGCTTACCGAAAGCCATTTTCTTGTGTATGCATGAAAATGCCAGACAATGAGTAATGAAATGATGAAGAGAATGGAGAAAGTATGCTTATTTAGAATAATGTTGATAATGTCATGATCAGAGAAGAGAAGAAAAGCTGTCAATACAACAGTTACAGATAATGATAGAATACTAACCAAGACAACAAGTACATGACAAGTACATTTATGCGTCGTGTTAACAGCATATGGAATACAACAGTTAGCTGGAAAATACTGCATGGGAGAAGCAAAGAAAGCTATGCATAATCAGATCTGACATAATTGTGTCATTAATTATATTTAAGCAACATCATCTTTATTAAATATTAGTTGACCGAGAAGACTGGAGAGCCATGAGTCGTCAATGTCTGATACAGACCAGGAGGCTCAAGTAGAAAGCTCTCTTTACAATGGCCACAGGGCCTATAGGAATATACCTTCCTCTAGGGAGGGCACTGCAGCAGGTCTCTGTGAGTGCAACGGGAAGATGATGCATGATGATTTGATGATCATCATAATCAGTATGACTAGCACCATCATCGCTAACACCACTCACTTTGGAAATGCCAAAAAAGATATCCTGATACCCCTATGAGAGTCTCTCTCTCTCTCTCTCTCTCTCTCTCTCTCTCTCTCTCTCTCTCTCTCTCTCTCTCTCTCTCTCTCTCTCTCTCTCTCTCTCTCTCTCTCTCACCCACTTCGAGGCAGAACCTACACGTCACCAAGCGGACCTCCTCGGGTACTAGATAAAGTAAATGATTAATGTAATGAAGTACCCGGGAGTGCTGTCTGATACTAGTCTAACTTTTTCTGAGCACAACGATCATCTAGGAGGGGCATGGCTGCCATGAGGGTAATGACGGCGCCAAAGTGTGAGCAGCCTCACCTCTGTCTCGTGTGCCGGTGCCTATCCGTGAATGAGTTTGCCCTGGTGATCCTCACTCTCAACTGTTCACAGATGGAGAGACTGGAAAGGATACAGAACGAGGCTATGAGCGACATACTTGAGTGTACAGAAGATACAGCATGCATGTCGATGCGACACCTCCTTGATTTTACAACCATGAGAGACAGAGCAAGGATGTCCAGAGCACTCTAGGAGTCAGTGCCAACACACAAAATCCACACAGTGAGAGTTAAAAAAAAAAAAAACACTCACAAGGGTGGCAGTAGGTTAAAATCCAGTAGATCCTGGATAAATCAAGCTCAGGCCCTTTCACTTGAGGACATAGAACCCGGTTACAATTTGATGCCAACAGTGGTTTCGTACTACTTAGTATGTATTATATTGGACGGGAAGTGCAGACAAGAAAACTCGATAGCTGCGAAAGCAGACATGCATAGTTTCACATTTGAGAATTATTCTGAGGGTGCTGTTCGACAAGTGGGAATCTTGTAGGATTTTACCGCTCAGGTCGGAGAGAGAGCTTTGAAGGAAGACTGTGGTGCCTTAGGCCTGACTAAATGTAGCCTGACTATGGAGGTCAAGACAGTAACAGCCACAGACTTTCTCACGGGCATACTTTCTCACTGACTCAATGAAGATCGAGATAGCCTAGGCTCGAAGACAATGGGGGAGCCGCTGAGAAGATCAAATCTGACAATAATCAGCGTCATGTTTGTGACAGGCCACGTGGATGTGAGGGGACATGTACAAGTTGATAGGCGGGCGTGCGTACTTCGGAGCGGACTAGAACTGAACCGTCAGACAGGTATCGAGATTAAGCAAATCAAGGGATGATTGTGAATCTGCAACCTTGACCAAACTGCAAGAACAAGAACTCAAAATTGATGAAGCCAGACACGAGAGCTATATAGCGATCCAAAGAAGAATAGTCAAACAATACATACATTTTTTTGTAAGCAGCTATACGCTAAGACATATACTGAGGAAGGGACCTTAGCACTTATGGGCTGAATGATTCGATGTGTAGTGGATGATGGCGGCAATACCGACCTAACCCATATGACATCCTTCCCTCCACTAGCCTACAGGACACTCTTGGGTAAGGTGTAGTACCCTTTTAGCCCCCCGATCAGCGTTACGTCCCAAGTTCAAGGTTATCCTCCGTGCCGAGGAACTGCATGGCTGTGGGGATCACAGTCAATAACGGAGGCAGTCAAGCTGTAGCAGGGGCGATGTTTGGCTGATGGACATCTTATCCCTGGGCCCCTTCCCCAGCACGGGGGCACTACTGGGGTGACCATGTATGAACCCTCACATAGACTGCATCAATTATGGTATTAAACGTTCTTCTAAGAATGATCGCTGGAGCTATGGAGTACGTGCTCTGCGCTTGATATCATCTTCAGCGGTAAGTGTAGATGGAGTGAAGATAAGAAGGCTAGGGAATGGAGAGAAACGAAGGCATAGAAATAGACGTTTGGGGGCCAGGAGAGTAAGGGAAAAAAAACAACGCCTAGGATTCAAATATATAAGAGTGGGCTATGTGAACTGTCAACAGTGCCAAGCATAGAGAGCTTTTACCGGAGAAGCTGAATTATGACTTTGATGTAATCATGCTGCAAGAAATGAATGCAGTGCCATGGATATGGCAGCCACATTAAACCGACTGAACAGGGGAGACATGGGCAGGGCATGCTAGTGAAGAAGAGATTGAACAAAGAAGTTCTAGACGTATGTCAATGGAATGACAATGCAAGAGCGGTGCAGGGTATAAATATAGAGTTTGGGGGTCAAAGCTGGAACTTAATAAATGTATATGCGGCGGTGATTATTTTGTCACAGAGGAACGATGGGACTGGCTTAATGAGCTGGATGAGATCCCAGGCTGTAGGCTTCTCATATGTGGGGATTTTAATGCATGAAACAGAGAATGGGATAAAACTGGGGAAACCGACAGGGAAATGCCCTCACAGAAGTCATGTTGGATTCAGAAGTAGTCTGCATAAACGATGGGAGGCGAGCGAAAATTAGGATGAGGCTTGGCGATGCAGACACAGCTATTGGCCTGGCATGTATTACCCAGTCAACTGCACTGGATGTAAAATGAACTGTCCTGGGTGATCATGGGAGTGACCATCTACCCTGTTAAGTATTGATTTTTGCAGTAAGACCAAGGCTATGAGAGCAAGTAAGCCATTTAAATATTCTATGGGGAAAGACCCTTCTGGTACGCCTGAAACATAGGGCTGCAGTGTAACTAGCAATCATATTTATGTGCAGCCTCTGTTGTGGGTCTCTGAGGTAGAACGGGCATGGAAATCAAAGAGAGCGGCAGTCAAACAGAAATTGTGGCGGACACACCAAAGCTCATCAGAGGAAATGGAGAAAGCCACGAAAGATAGGTGGGGGAATCCAAGCGCAATGTAGCAGAGGCCAAAAGAGCGAAATTGGAACATTTTATGAATGTGACTGGAGGAGATAAGACACTGGGAAAGTTCTGAAAATTGCACAGACAGATTCAAAGAAAGATTGTCCTGTCACAATAGGGACAATATACAGAGATCGCGGTTCGCCCTTGACAAGGGACACAGAGAAAAGGGCAGCTTTCCTGCAGAGGTTTATAGCACAGACAAATCAGACTGATGTGGACTCAGTTAGATAAGATCTATCAGGTACCATTAAAGATACCTATTGTGAAGATGTCATACAACCGGAAGATATTAAAAATGTATTGAAAAAAGCAAAAGACACCGCACTAGGGTCCGATGGGGTAAGATACGCCACACGAGGGACATGAGTGATGGAGAACTTATGGATATGGCTGCTTGATTTAACCTGAGCATAAGGATGTCATCAGTACGTCAGGACTGGGAGCACAGCTATTTAATACCACTTCCTAAACCAGGCAAAGATTTTAAAAAATGTTTGCATATCCTTTACAGGACATCGCTGTCAACATCAGCATCTTTCAGCTGAAGAAATATTTCTGGGGGAAGAAATATAATAGCCCAGGAGCTGCATGCGACACTGGACAAAGTGATGGATTGGTGTATAGAGATGAATGCTGTCATGAACCCAGACAACGCATGTGTCTTGTGGTGCTCTCTATGCAATACGATTGTTAAAGCTGACCTCCAAAGTCTCACAATAAATGGTAGAAATGTGAATAGAGAAAGCAGACTGAAGCACCTTGGAATCACTTTTGATAGAAGCCTGTCTTTCAGAGGTCATGTTAAAGTGATGGCTGTTGTATCAGAAGGGTCTCAACGCACTGAAGGGTATGGCAGCAAGTGACATGAAGAAGAACATGCCATTCACATGTTATCAGCACTTGATCATTTCAGTGGATTAGGAATGCTCACTGTCTCAAAGAGTCAGCTAGTGAAACTAGAGCGCATACAGAATGAAGCCATGAAGGTTATTCTGGGATGTAAAAGGGACCCCCCCCCCCCCCAATAGTGTGAATATGATGCATCTTGGCGTTGCCGAACATTTCAGACAGGCTCAAGGTTATGCAAGTAAGGTCATACCTTAAGGTAGCTGCATGATTCCTTGGATGCAGTCAAGGGTGCTGGCTGTTCAGAGGAAGATCATGGATGGCTCAGGCAGAAGATACCATCAGAGAAGTGTGCAAACTTGAGAAGATTGGGAGAAGCAAGGAGTTGGTCAGAGTGCCGAATAGACATTCAGACTTGAGTGGTGTTATAACCACAGTTGGCCCTGAGTGGTCAGCATGTGCTACGAAAGTAGAAATTCAGCAATCAATTCATGACTACTCTCGTCCTGGCGATGTGATTATCTATACCGATAGTTCTGTGTTAAGAGACAAAAAAGTGCCTGGGGATTCATAGTAAAAGCAAATGGCCAAAGTTTAATAAAGGAGAGCTTGGCATAAGATACCACAACCTCACGTCTGAGAATATAGGCGGAGGCGGTAAATGCAGCTTTCCACTGCTTTGCGAACAAACTGTATACGCATGTTGTGATTGTAACTGATTTTAAAAGCATGCTGACAAAGGTAAAGACTAGCATGCTTCGTGCAGAATGGCATGGATTGATTCGGAGATCGCGGGTTGTGAGCATTCGCTAGATATTTCCTCCAGGACACTGGTGTCGTTGGAAATGAACAGGCAGATATTGGCAGGGCCGCATCATTAAGGGATGACGTGATGCATGATAACGCTCCGTGGCGATGGCGTTTCGAACGCAGTTCGTTATCCCGCATACTCGCGTTCGAAACACAGGTTCGTGCGATTTGGCAGCAGACTGCGTTGCGTTTGTTTTTTACGAAATGGTTTGGGTACCGGTCGTTCAGAAAGCAATGGCAAACTACTGAACGTAAACTTTCCAGCGAAAAAATGATGGTGTTGACTGCAACGTCCTGTAAAGGGTCTGCAACTACTTTAACTTACAGCAGATGTGGTGAAGGTCATCTGGGAGCATGCGAATAGTACAGACCAATAGATAGACTATCATGGTCTACGGAAAATGCAGCAGCAGGGGTGTTCAGAGGATATGGTCGACTGTGGTCACTCAGAGGTAAAGCAAGGCTGACATATAATCAGATTGCAACGTGCACCATTAGAAATGGCTGGCTGGCTGTTGAAGATGATGACTGAGCACTTATGGAAGTGCCCCGAGTGCAGTGATGTCGGTTCTTGACTCAACTCAACACATGTGATAGGCCACGCATCAATCTAGAACAAACGCGTATAACAGGTAACCAGTCTGAGTGAGACAGACGTTTCTGATAGATTCAAGAATGCCGTGTATTGTATGCACTTCTTATATAGCAAAGATGTGCACGGTTTTAACAATGTGGCTTAAACAATGAATATGTGAACCAATTCTTCACATAACTGACGTTGATGTTCGCACTCCGGCATGCCGGAATAATAGGTAACGAACGCGTAGACCAGCTGGCAAATTACGCATCAATACACACTGGGAGCAGCATGGGCAGGGCTGATATAATCAATGCAGTATGGGTTCGTTTAGCGGACACTGACGAGACTCACTCTAGCCCGACTACACGAACCTAGTCAAGAATGTCAACATCATCGTCGAGGCGTAGAGCGGTGAAATCATCAGCCATTTCTTATGGGAACAGTGAACCGGAATAACATATCTAGACCATTATTTGACAACAGTTCAAATGTGTGCTTCCATGGGCATCAGCTTATTAGTCTGTGGTGTAGACAATGCACGAAAACTTACACTTTCTGACTGCCACGATTACCACTGCCATCAATTAATGTTACGTTTGCTGTTTATCGTAGGTGAAATAACACGAAATCACAATCACATCTAAAGAGAATGATGTCTACTACTGGCGACACAGATGCACTAACAATTGTACAATCAAAAGTTACATTGAGGACTGGATAGCACAACGGTTAGACTAAGTCTTCCACAACTTAACAACACAATACCATGGAACACAACCGATGGGTGTTATGGAATGTTTGCAAGACGGAACTTAACTGTGTCTTAACTATTATAGGGATAGGCAACACAAAAATAACCCAACCAACACCCCGCACAATTAATAGCTCTAGGGCCAGACAGAATAAGAGATGTGCACCTGGGCCTTGCAACGCACGGACCGCTGAACCCAACTAATTACCGACGAGTGCAGTTAACTGTTCGCTCTGGTACCAGGTCTTGAAGACGCTCCGCAGTCGTGCAGACCGCTACATGTAGCACAGACTTGGGTTTGCACACGGCTCGGTAGTCAGGCAGGCAACATTCAAGGCAATGACAGAACAGACAGGGCACTTCACTTTCCGGACGAGTTCTCATGTCTGCTAGGATGCTGGTGTGGGAGTGATAGTCTCAAGAAGTAACTTATGTTTTCACTGCAAATAAAAGTAAGTATTCACCAATATACATCAAACAAGGAACATGAACAGAACAATGTGGCAATCTGACAACTATTTTAATTGAATGGTATACGACGAATGCAACATCGTCATTGCCAGCAAATGAACAGTAGAAATACCTCAACAACTCCTGGATAACCTTGCATCCAAACAAATTACGCTGAGTGACGATGTCTTAATAACCGGGAAACAACTGTTTTTTCACGCCGATATGTCTAACTGCTGCATGTCTGTGAACTATTAAGTACAATTCATGGTTGCCTGTCTGTGGTCACGGGTTTGAATGTCCACCCAAGGGAATTATGTCAACTGACCTGGGTCCCCAGATGGACTGAGTTTAACACGGGCAGCAGGACATGTCTGGGGAAGGAAAGGCTACTGGTGACCAATACGTCACCGCTAGTGCTGCCTTGTCTGTACAGCACCATATGTCAAATATATAAATTATTACATTTATTATAGTTCAAGGTATGTCAAATGTACGTTTACTGACTTACTACAGCCCAGATGACACTGTGGATGCTTACTTGCATGGAGACCACTTGTGGCGTATTTCCTAAGCGTGTAAATGCAATTCTTATGTTTACCCAGTTATCCCTCTAAGGGAATCATTTCTGTCCCTCTTTATTTCCCGTACCCGGACACAATTTATATGCTCTAGAGTCTCAATATTTGATCAATAATATTGTCTGGGTATCTTAACAACAGCCATTATAATTGTCTAACTACGTGAAATATATGAACGAACACACAATATGTGTGTGTGAAGAGAATGAAAGGCCAATACTGTATATTATAGCGTTGATATATACTACTCACATATACCAGTACGTTCCTTGACCAAAGTCAACCATATCTACGCAAATCAAACTGGCTAACTACTGGACTAGAGAACTGACCGTGCCAGCATTCATGTACTGATGTGTGCCAACCATATCTACGCAAATCAAACTGGCTAACTACTGGACTAGAGAACTGACCGTGCCAGCATTCATGTACTGATGTGTGCCAACCATATCTACGCAAATCAAACTGGCTAACTACTGGACTAGAGAACTGACCACGCCAGAATTCATTTACTGATGTGTGCCAACCATATCTAGGCACATTAAACTGGCTCACTACTGGACTAGAGAACTGACCGTGCCAGCATTCATTTACTGATGTGTGCCAACCATATCTAGGCACATTAAACTGGCTAACTTCTGGACTAGAGAAGTGACCGTGCCAGCATGCATGTACTGATGTTTGTCAACAAGGTTTTTTTTTTGTTTTTTTTTAAATAAATCAAAGGTAACAAAGGCAAGCGGATCGGCTTCCTTGCCCCGGATCGTCTCTATCCACAAGTAGCCTACCGAAAGAGTCGCACAAGGCACCTGCACTGAAGTTCCAGCGACGACCCCGAGGAGTCTCCGAGAAAAATTCGTAGTCACCAAATACAGAACTGGCTCGGAAATTGTGATCGTCCTGTTCTTTTCAGCAGAACGAATGTAAAAAAGAACAAGAACTGTTGTAGAATATTGAGATACTAGATATCACTGAATTATTTCCCTTTGCCAATATTCAATTTTGCAGTCTCATCTTTTGCTCCTGTACACAGACTTATAATAATTTATCTTGACATATAAAGCAAAGGGATAGAGAAGTAAACATGTAACTATTGGAGCTTAGTAAATTAGCTTGTACTGAAACTTTCAGAAATATTTCTTAATCAATAAGCACTTGGCCTCTAATGAGTTGGTGGTTGGTTGGTTGATTGGTTGGTTGGTTGGTTGATTGGTTGGTTGGTTGGTTGGTTGACTGGTTGGTTGGTTGATAATGCTCTGGAAGATTTAAGTTTAGTTCCGTACATTGGCGATCCTTAGCCCATCTAGGGAGACCTTTCTCCTAGCCCGGTACGTACCAAAGTACCATCTCCATGCGGACTATGATGTAGAGCTCTCTGTCCCCTCCCCAAGCTTAGAAACCAGTTTAATGAACGCGATTTGCAGTGAACTTCACACATCACAATGGGCATGAAAAACATGACACTTGCGTAACATGTAATTAGTAATCACTAGTATATGTCACTTACATGTTACAATTGCATATGTCTCTAATATATGTTCTTGTATTTGTCATTTACGGATATGTCATTTATATGTCTTGAAATGTGTTCTGCCTCGAGATATGATCAAGGTGAATGAAATCTAATTCTCGTATCTGTCATTGTTGTTCCAACAGTCTATGCAGAAGGGAAATAGTTCACTTGCATCTGAATGTTGTGGTACCAGTCTGTCTAGGGCAGGAGGAGGGGGTGGGGGGAAGAGGATAGTTCACTTGTAGGTGTCACTGTTGTGGGACAATTCTGTCTAGGGGGGAAATATCTAACTTGTAGCTGTCACTGTTGTGGGACAATTCTGTCTAGGGGGAAAATAGTT
Source organism: Cepaea nemoralis (assembly GCA_014155875.1). Classification (NCBI taxonomy): domain Eukaryota; kingdom Metazoa; phylum Mollusca; class Gastropoda; order Stylommatophora; family Helicidae; genus Cepaea; species Cepaea nemoralis. The sequence goes on from JACEFZ010007465.1 coordinate 15,110, forward strand.
CACTTTTAGCTGTCACTGTTGTCGCACAAGTCTATCTGGGGGGGGGGGGGGGAGGATAGGGAAATACTTCACTCAAAAGATAATCGAGACATTGTTTCATGTTCATGTTCTTTTATTGAGAAAACATAAACATGCACTTCACCACAGACTGAGCTACTGTACACATACAATTTATGGTGAAAGTTAGGCACGTTTCCCGCCATGCCACCGAAGCGGCTGATAGTTGCAAGTGGCTTCTATTGACGTAGCTTGAGCAGAACTACATTTCGTCAGGAATGGCTTTGCTAGAGATTATAACAAACACATATACTGCCGAAATATGCTTCACACACGTCACCACATTCCTTGGCTGAGCTGAGCTTATTCACGTAACACTAAGAATAGAGTGGTAACAATTGTTCAGCTGTTCTGTCAGTTATTCTTTCGCTGAACAAAGAACGTCTGGGTTGACGGAACAATATGCAAATATAACACGCCGTAAGGCTAAGCTAGACACAATGTCATTTCTTGTTCTGGACAAACCAGCAGCACACAAGTGTGAAATAAATGCCTTTGAGAAGAAGCGCTTAGCCCGACTCGCTCCATGTACTTCCCGCGAGAAACTGTATTAAAGGAACGCCAGTAAATGGATCTGTGTTACTGTAATCTTCTGTTGATAGGTGTATATTTAGCGGGCAATGAACGTTCATATGCTACAGCACATAGAACACTATAAAAACACAAGCTAGGATGTTTTACACTGGTCTGGGAAAAAAGGTCAATTCCCAGCGAAACAAATAATACGTAAATAAATAAACAATGCAGCGACGGGGTTAAAATCCGTCATACGATACAAAAACATGACAAGATAAGAATAGACAATGCACAAGAAGATCAGGTTTGTATAATATGTCAGCTTGAGATCCAGTCCTAAATTTAACCGTAAGGAACATACACCCACACATAAAATCGTACATTATTGTTTTCGTGGATAAATAATACACATTTAAAAAATAATTAAACACCAAGATGGCCGTTCTTACTTAATATAGAACCAAGATAGTTGTTCTTACTGGGGGAGGTGGAAAGAAGGGGGTGGGGTGGTGATCACCATGGCGCTGTGCATATGCCACCCACCTCGGCTAAGATTGTCACTCCCTTCACGAGTGAAATATTTTCGGAGGTCCCACCCCAGGGCAGTGGCTGAAGATGCCCAGTTCGTCTTTTGTGGAAAGCCTTCGACAGGATGTTCCGCTGAAAGAAGCACGAGCCATATGAGGTAGAACCCGGTGCAATGAAATTGATTCTCTTGCTTTTAACCACCTTTAATGCAGAGCCATTTGACTGTTCTTATCGAATTCAAAACAGTTTGACTGTTCTTACTGAAAACAAAAACCATTTGATTGATCTTATTGAATTCACAACCAACATGAATAATAAGCCAATAACATAGATGACTACCTAGTGAAGATTAATTGGAGATAACAATGTGGAAGATTAGTTGGAGCTATAAACTGCTAGCTAGCGCTGTGGAATATTGGTTGGAGCTATAGAATATTAATTTGAGCTTTTGTTGTTTGTCCATCATGAATGATGTTGACCACTCATTTCATCCAATGGGGTTGAAAGTATGAAGCCATGAGTTCTAAGATGGCTGATAAGGCCTATTTTGGCTCGAAATGTTCTTTGACAATGTGGGCAAAGAATGCTTGACGTTCCAGGAGGAGAATCTCCTGCAGTGGTTTTTCTGTTCAGCTTTTCTTCACAGCTCTTGCAGTCCTGGTTGCTTCACAAGTGACTACACCATTGTGTAATGATGTGCGCCATGAATTTCGGTCTTTGGCAGCAGTCTCCCACGTGTCATGATGAATTCCAAAAGCTTTCAGTGAGACTTTCAGTGTCTAGCGTTTTCCCTGACCGCCCTGGGAGCGTTTACCACAACGCAGCTCGCCGTAAAAAAATTCGTTTAGGGCACTTTACTTCGTCATCAGTTGTGGCAACTTGGGACACAGTGCTTCCAACATGGGTGAATTAGTCTACAACTCTTAGTCTTAACAAGTCGCTTAAAAGTCGACAGGGTTGACTTCATTGCACCGGGTTTTCATCCAGTATGGCTCAGCGTCTTTTCGCAGCGCGGAAAGCGTCGCACAAAGCACGAACTCCGTAGCTCCAGTGACGACCCTCTGGTGTCTCGAAAAAAAAAACTCTCTTGAACCGAAGGGCGTGACCCGGAATTTAACCCACAACCTTCGGAGCCTGAGTCAGACGGCTTGACCACTTCACTATGGAGACTCTACGACCATTAACTTTGATATTTGGCAAGGTATGATTAATCCCTGGAACTGGCTGGAGTCTTCTCCAAGTTATATTGAGCCCAAAGTTGCCTCAGGCATATGAGAAAGCTGAAACATTGTGTTGCATATCTGCCTCTGAGTTGGCATATAGAGCGCAATCATCAGCAAACAGGAGCTCTCTGTCGGTGAAGCTGGGAGGTTTGGTTTTAGCTTTCAGCCTTCTGAGATTGAACATCTTTCCATCCATGCGGTAGTTGATGTCTATTCCAACGTCGAGATTTGAGCTATACACTGCTAGCTAACAATGTGGAAGATTAATTGGAGCTATAGACTGTTAAAAAACGCTGTGAAGGATTATCGGAAGTATGGATTGAAACTATTGGAAGTTTTAGTTGAAACTATAGATTGTCATCAGCTAACACGGTGGAGGATTAGTTGGAGCTATTTACTGCTAGCTAGCACTGTGGAGGATTATTTGGAGCCATATTTATATTTCATTATTTTATCTAGATATAATGCTGCTTATGAGTCAGTCAGTTTTCTTCGATGTCCAGATCATGTAGAATATCATTATTTTTTTATTTCTTGATCTCAGATCTTTTTAGAAAAAATTTAAGTTAAAAAAATCAAATTTTGTGTGATTGTGTAATAATCTATAACACACAATGTATATATATATATATATATATATATATATATATATATATATATATATATATATATATATATATAGATATATATATATATATATATATATATATATATATATATATATAATATATATATATATATATATATTTCTTATCTCCCCCGATGGTGTTTCCACCTTGTCGTGGTGGGGAGCTTGAGTTTCTCAATGACCCTGAGAGCTATGCCGGCGGTAGCGTAGCTACCAGCAGGGCCTCCCAAGCCGGACAGGTCAAAGGGTAGAGAACAGACAAAGAGAAACACCCTGGTCCTCCAGGTTGGGGTTGAAGCGTGGGGTTACATCCCCACCTTTGTAAAAACCTTTCCTTTGTTACGAAACAAATACATGAGCCTCGATATCGGACTGACTTATCTGGACAACGACCTTGGAACGTTAAAGGACTTTTTGAGATTTGGAACATGGAATGTACGGACACTATATCGAGCTGGAGCGGGCCGAAGAACTAACCCGGAGCTGGTTGAATATCAAATGGATATCACAGCAATTCAAGAAATAAGGTGGCCAGGAGAGGGTACTTTAGAGCAAAATGGAATGATTATAATATATGGAGGAAACACCCAAAATAAACATGAATTAGGAACAGGATTTGTCATCAAAAAAGAGTTATGGGGGAACATTTTAAACTTTAAAAGCTTTTAATGACAGGATAAGTAAATTACGAATAAAAGGTAAATGGAAAAATATAACGATGATTAATGTACATGCACCTACTGAAGAGAAAGAAGATGATATTAAAGAAAGACTTTTATAATGATCTGGAAGATGTCATAGAAGAAACCCCCAAACAGGACATCCTGATTGTGCTGGGAGACTTCAATGCAAAAATAGGTAGAGAGCAAACTAATAAAAAAGTGGCCGGTATGGAAAGCCTACATACAACTTCAAATGATAATGGATGGAGAGTCATCAACCTGGCAGAAGCCAAGGACTGCAGATTAGAGT
>JACEFZ010007466.1:0-100000 GCA_014155875.1 Cepaea nemoralis
TAAAGGGTATCCGTATATTATGGAGGGAAAACAATATGAAGTAATTGGTTCTTGTATTAACGCGATCTTGAAATAATTGGGGATTTAACGTCACGAGTACGCTTAATATCCCGATCATATTTTGTGTGGTCCTGAAGCCAATTTGACAAGTCTTCATTCCCCCCCTGGAAACCCTCAAATTCCCCCCTGGGGGGGAATTCCCCACCGGTTGAGAACCACTGGTCTACGTCTAATGACTCTAATCAGTTTACGATCTTCATTTGTTTCTTGAAGGACTTGCTCACTGGTTTTTCTGTCCTTTCATGGTATTCTTTGCATTTTCCTCAGAAACCACATTTCTACAGCCATCAGATGCTTTTCAGCTTGGCTGCTCATTGTCCAAACTTCACATCCATATAAAAGTACAGGTACAGGTTGTTTGCATAAAGATAAAGCTTTCAGCATCTCATATGCCATATTAATTGTTCACTTGGTATTGAGTATAAGCCTGTACTGTCTAATATTGATGTCCATTGGTGAAAACCAAAGATGGCACAATCCTAATGGCGAAGGATCAGATTTTAGAAACATGATCAGAATATTTGAAAGATCCTTTACAACTATTCATATGAGGAACAGATTGATATTCCCAATAACAATGAAGGACCACCAATTTCAGAATGTCCTTAACCAAGACCTCGGTTCCTAATAACATCATAACTGAAATGATCAGTACCTTACAAGGAAATGGAAAAGACCAGATCACCAGACTACGAAACACAATGTATGATATTCCCGACTAATGTAAATCTATGTATATTGCAATGACGAAGAAATCTGGGGTCTAATAATGTGATCAGCATTGAATAATATAATTAGCATTACGAGTCACATCACACATATTTTCTAAAGAATCACTATGCAAAGGATTAGGAAGAAAATACAATCAGAAATAGGGAAGAACAATGAGTTTGTAGATGGCACAGTTAAAACAAATGCTATATATTTGCTGAGAACACTAGTAGTCTTCAATAGGAGTAAACAAAGACTCACGATTTGCTTCATAGACTATGCAAAGACTTTTGATAGAGCAAGATATTTTGACATGATAAAGATGCTTGCAGATCTCCAAATTGATGGGATGGATAAAGAAAGATCTCAGATTTATAAAGAACATATATTGGAAGCAGCATGCTGACTTTATGGGAAAAAGACAAAAGGAAGACAAAGAGATAAAAACTAAATGGCTTGGCCACAAGGAATGATTAGGACAAGAGCATTGACCTGATCTAAGACTGGTAATCTTGTGAGGTGGCGAACCATGGCAGCCCACTCTTATCAGCTTGACACATGATGTTGATGATTCTATGTCATTAGTTACTTTCATGATACTGATGACAGTATTTAAAAAATTGTCTGTGCATAAGTATTATTGGTACAGTAGTCAGTATTGACATGAAAAGATTTGTTTTCTTCAGGGAACAAAGAAATTAGATGTGGATAGTTCCGACACATGGATGGCAGCACCAATTACAGATCTGGAGTACCTCAAGGAGGTAATACGTGTAAATAAGCATTAGTAATTTTGCACACATGTTGACACATTCTCCTGAGATATATCGTACAGAGCTTCGTAAAACAAACTGTTGCTTTTCTTCTTGCGACAGTTGTTACAGTGAATTATTACAGGGCACTGCAGAATAGAATATTTACTGCCACTCGCTCAAGTATAAAGATGGTGGTGGCTGCGATTACCCGTGGCTTTGAGCTGGCTTGCTGGTAGAATAGTGCATAGGAAAACATCGTGATGACTGGAAAATTCAGATGTAGAAGAGGCAAGGGCAGACCAGGAAAAATGGTGCTGTATGAACTGGAATGGTGGCATGGAGGAATATGATCAGTGGAATTAATGAAGAACATGAGGGATCAAGATCTGCAGGGATCCATGAGATCCATTGAACATCTTCGCCAGTTGGCCAAGCACATAGTGATTATAATGATGAGTTAGGTGCATATCCTTCACAGTATGTAGCAGTCATCTCCATGTTTTGGCTGTTCACCACTACCTGGGCAAGTTTACGTTCAGTAGTTTGCCATTGCTTTTCGAATGATCAGCAGCCACACCATTTTATAAAAAACCAACATAAGGCGATCTGCTGCCAAAACGTCCACAGCTGTGTTCGAACTACATCCGTAACCCCTTCATCATGGAGCTGTTTTTTAATTATGTTTTATCATTATGAATTTTTCTTTTGTTCTAGTCTAGTCTTTCCTCTTGGGCCTAAGGCGGCTCATAGGGCAGATGTCGTGGCTCTCCATGTTTGTGCGTAGCGCTAACATTTAGAGCCAGAAATCTGATTCTGTAACAACGGCGAGTTTTATGATGGCGGATTGGAATCAATGTAAATCTACGATTTTGTCTCCTGCAAAATTGAACAGAGGATAGCACGACAATTCCTGCAGTAAATAGTAAGACAAGCACCCTTTTTACATGTCTTCAGGCACATCTGACATGTGACACTAGACCCATAGTTTTCCAGACCAGTGGACACTGGGTGGGTGATGTGGTCAGTGCATGCTCGCCACCTTTACCTCCCAAGACATTCTTGATACCCATTTAAGGCTAGTCCAACCTGGGAGCTCTGGTTAATTTGTAGAAATATGAATTCACTCATCTGCATATCAAACCCATGACCATTGAGTCAGCAGGCGAGTGTCTTGCCAATATGCCACTGAAGCTCCCATTCCTACAGGCTTCCATAGAATTTGATATTTACAGTTATTTCATCCGATATTAGCATAGATCAGCTTTATTTTGGATGGTTTTGTAGTATGTGAACTATAGTTTGTGTTTATCTCTGTGTACATCTCTGAAGATGTTTTGTTGTATATGTTCTATAGTTTGTTTTCATCTCTGTGCACATCTCTAAAGATATGTGTTTTGTTGTATATGTTCTGTAGTTTGTTTTATCTCTATGCATATCTCTGAAGACATGTGCTTTCTGGGTATAGCATATTATTATGTTTTCTTAGTGCAAAGTATGATCTAGTTCTAATTTTTCCAACATCATTCCTTGGACAGTCGATGCCTTCAGCATTCAAATGCATTATCTATAATAGTGTCAGAAAAAAAATGATCTTGTCACTTTTAGGAATGGAACCAGAATCATTGTCTTTGCAGGCAAGGGCACTAACTAGTATACCACCACACCACTGTTGAATCCAGTTACCTATTACATTCAGCTTAATGGGAGTGAATTGTTACTGTTATTATATCACCATGATGTTTTATTTCTGTTTGTTAAGCATAGAGATGATATGAAATGTCAAGTGGAAGCACTGATTATGGTTTTATTTCTGTTTGTTAAGCATAGAGATGATATGAAATGTCAAGTGGAAGCACTGATTATGGTTTTATTTCTGTTTGTTAAGCATAGAGATGATATGAAATGTCAAGTGGAAGCCCTGATTATGGTTTTATTTCTGTTTGTTAAGCATAGAGATGATATGAAATGTCAAGTGGAAGCCCTGATTATGGTTTTATTTCTGTTTGTTAAGCATAGAGATGATATGAAATGTCAAGTGAAGCACTGATTATGGTTTTATTTCTGTTGTTAAGCATAGAGATGATATGAAATGTCAAGTGGAAGCACTGATTATGGTTTTATTTCTGTTTGTTAAGCATAGAGATGATATGAAATGTCAAGTGGAAGCACTGATTATGGTTTTATTTCTGTTTGTTAAGCATAGAGATGATATGAAATGTCAAGTGGAAGCACTGATTATGGTTTTATTTCTGTTTGTTAAGCATAGAGATGATATGAAATGTCAAGTGGAAGCACTCATTATGGTTTTATTTCTGTTTGTTAAGCATAGAGATGATATGAAATGTCAAGTGGAAGCACTCATTATGGTTTTATTTCTGTTTGTTAAGCATAGAGATGATATGAAATGTCAAGTGGAAGCACTGATTATGGTTTTATTTCTGTTTGTTAAGCATAGAGATGATATGAAATGTCAAGTGGAAGCACTGATTATGGTTTTATTTCTGTTTGTTAAGCATAGAGATGATATGAAATGTCAAGTGGAAGCACTGATTATGGTTTTATTTCTGTTTGTTAAGCATAGAGATGATATGAAATGTCAAGTGGAAGCACTGATTATGGTTTTATTTCTGTTTGTTAAGCATAGAGATGATATGAAATGTCAAGTGAAGCACTGATTATGGTTTTATTTCTGTTTGTAAGCATAGAGATGATATGAAATGTCAAGTGGAAGCACTGATTATGGTTTTATTTCTGTTGTTAAGCATAGAGATGATATGAAATGTCAAGTGGAAGCACTCATTATGGTTTTATTTCTGTTTGTTAAGCATAGAGATGATATGAAATGTCAAGTGGAAGCACTGATTATGGTTTTATTTCTGTTTGTTAAGCATAGAGATGATATGAAATGTCAAGTGGAACGCACTGATTATGGTTTTATTTTCTGTTTGTTAAGCATAGAGATGATATGAAATGTCAAGTGGAAGCACTGATTATGGTTTTATTTCTGTTTGTTAAGCATAGAGATGATATGAAATGTCAAGTGGAAGCACTGATTATGGTTTTATTTCTGTTTGTTAAGCATAGAGATGATATGAAATGTCAAGTGGAAGCACTGATTATGGTTTTATTTCTGTTTGTTAAGCATAGAGATGATATGAAATGTCAAGTGGAAGCACTCATTATGGTTTTATTTCTGTTTGTTAAGCATAGAGATGATATGAAATGTCAAGTGGAAGCACTCATTATGGTTTTATTTCTGTTTGTTAAGCATAGAGATGATATGAAATGTCAAGTGGAAGCACTGATTATGGTTTTATTTCTGTTTGTTAAGCATAGAGATGATATGAAATGTCAAGTGGAAGCACTGATTATGGTTTTATTTCTGTTTGTTAAGCATAGAGATGATATGAAATGTCAAGTGGAAGCACTGATTATGGTTTTATTTCTGTTTGTTAAGCATAGAGATGATATGAAATGTCAAGTGGAAGCACTGATTATGGTTTTATTTCTGTTTGTTAAGCATAGAGATGATATGAAATGTCAAGTGGAAGCACTCATTATGGTTTTATTTCTGTTTGTTAAGCATAGAGATGATATGAAATGTCAAGTGGAAGCACTGATTATGGTTTTATTTCTGTTTGTTAAGCATAGAGATGATATGAAATGTCAAGTGGAAGCACTGATTATGGTTTTATTTCTGTTTGTTAAGCATAGAGATGATATGAAATGTCAAGTGGAAGCACTGATTATGGTTTTATTTCTGTTTGTTAAGCATAGAGATGATATGAAATGTCAAGTGGAAGCCCTGATTATGCGCATCCAAGCTGAGGTATGCCAGGCATTGGAGAAAGAGGAGCTAGAGGAGGGAGGAAAGAAGTTTAAGATTGATAGGTGGCTTCGGGAACAGGTGTGTATGATTGTGTTGCCCCGTGTGGTCAGTGATTGTGAAATAATTGTGCCAGTCCTATTTCCTTAATTTACTGTGTTTGATCTGGAAACATAATGGAATCCACAAATAATGTGCCAGAAAGTAAAGATTGACGATTCATTAGCATTAGATTCATGACTTAACTTTTCATGGGCTGTTCCTAAAATATGATGGTTTATGAATATTTTATCCATGATCTAACTTTTCACATACTGTTCCTGTATTCACATTATTTATTAACTTTGTTTCCATTAAATAACGTTTCATAGATTGCTGTTGAATTTACATTATTTATTAACTTTGTTTCCAAATGGGATAGTAGATTCTGTTCTTTGACCTACAGCCGAGAATTTAAAAAAAGTTAAAAGCTAGTTGTGTATTCTTTACAGGATGCTGCAGTCAACACTAGCACTTTTTGCTGTTGTGATCTCTTGTTCAGAAGTTTGCCATTGCTTTCTGAACGATTGGCACCCATACCTTTTCATAAAAAACCAACACAAGGCAGTCTGCTGCCAAATCACCCGCAACTGTGTTTCGAACGCGGGTATGCAGTATTACGAGCTGCGTCCATAATCCCTTCGCCACGCAGCTGGCACAGCCCAGAATACTTGTATAAAATATAACATTTGTGCAAAGAGTTTATATTATATACAAAGAATTTGCAGCTGTGATTGTATATTGGATAGCAGATTCTGTTCCTTAGACTTACAGCCCAGAATACTCATATAAAATACAATGTTTGTGCAAAGAGCTTGTAGTATAAAGAAAAGCATGTGCACTGAGATTACATATTGGAAAACAGGATCTATAAGTCAGAATGTTTGTGTAAAATACATGATTTTAAAGTTTGTGTACTAAGAGTTTGGAGCTGTGGTATTAAGTGGCTTGGCTTGGTAACATGCAGTGTGTGTCTTCACGAAGTGGAATATCTATGTCTACTGTACATAACTCCAGAACTGACCCAACCTTATAAAACAGACCAAAGTTCTAAGATGATGAAGGTGGTTATTGTAAGACCCCTAATCTTCTGTGGGATCCCACATACGCCTCCTATGTGTTAGGTTGCATTATATGTGGCCCTAACCCCATATATCCCCTATACCATAATGGCATGTCATCAGGGTTACATTTTATTTACTTTAGGCTCTGGGGTTAACCTGGCCAAGTAAATTAGGTTCAAGAGATCTCTCCGGGGAAAACAAGTAGCAAGGAAAGGGGCTGATCATCCTCACTTCATAATATTTTGACCTTGTATATGTAAGCTGTATCACCACATACATACAACAGCAACTTCCATGGTTATCTTTACTGCATACTAAGTCTTTTACTGAAAATAAATCTAATTGTTTAGTAGTAGTAGATTAATGACTAGTGCATCCTTCTGGTGGTCGATTGTTCAAACCCATCTCATGACTACAACTCCAAGCCATGGTAGTGCAGTAGCTGGCATGCTTGCCTTCCGCCCGGTGGTTCTGTGTTTGAATCCCCATTCAGGCAGATTTGTTAAAGGGGTCCTGGGCTCCCAGGTAAAGCTGGCCTAAAATGGGCACCAGGAAATGAACTGGGAAGTAAAGACGACAGGTGTTATATTGACCACATCTGTCAAGGGTTTATTGGTCTTTAAAATATGGGGCCAGTACCATGTGACCAATATGTCTCAAGTGCCCTCTACTACTGCTACATGACTTCAGGGTCAGATCAGGGTGAAATAAATGGCCATCGTAAAATGATGTTAGAGGATAAGGCAACACTGACCACATTGTCTATCATGTAAGGGTCAAGAAATCATGAATGTGGCAACTTGTCCTCAATAAACCACGATGGCATGGAAATAAGGTCCTTTGCCTCAATCATTTTATAGCTTCATTCGTGTGCTTGTTTTTTCAGGGCGGTGGTGGTATCACCTGCGTCTTGCAGGATGGCACAGTGTTTGAGAAAGCTGGAGTTAATATTTCTGTGGTGACAGGTATTCTTCCCCCAAATGCTGTACAACAGATGAGGGCAAGGTAGGTTCATGAATCTACTCTTTTTTTCCAACATAATGCACCTCACTCTGATGGGCATTGCGGCCTGGAGGTCTCGAGTGTCCACACCTCACTGAGATGGGCAGTGTGGCCTGGAAGTCTCAAGTGTCCACATCTCACTCATATGGGCAGTGTGGCCTGGAGGTCTCAAGTGTCCACACCTCGCTCATATGGGCAGTGTGGCCTGGAGGTCTAAAGTGTCCACACCTCGCTCAGATGGGCAGTGTGGCCTGGAGGTCTCAAGTATCCACATCTCATATGGGCAGTGTGGCCTGGAGGTCTCGAGTGCCCAAACCTCACTCAGATGGGCAGTGTGGCCTGGAGGTCTCAAGTATCCACATCTCATATGGGCAGTGTGGCCTGGAGGTCTCGAGTGCCCAAACCTCACTCTGATGGGCAGTGTGGCCTGGAGGTCTCGAGTGGCCACATCTCAGATGGGCAGTGTTGCCTGAAAGTCTCAAGTGTCCACATCTGACTCAAAAGTTACTGGGTTAAGGCAAGGTATAGGCCTCGGAATTATTGCAAAATCCATGGAGTTTAATGATATCACACAATCCACTTATATCCTTTGCTGTTAGTTATCTGTTGGGGTATCATCCTTGCATTCCAGACATTTCCATAGGTACTTAGAGTTTCCCCCCTAGCATATGCATCAGTGTCCGGTGGCTAATATTGCAAGTTTTGTGTGGTAGATGAGGACGCCCATTCTCTTGATGTGCATCTCATGTCTGGTCATGCCAATTCTCACTCCCAAGTCTCTCATTCTAGACAACGATGTGGATTCACTGATGTCAAAGTACCTGCTCTCGATATCTCTCTACGAGTATTGATATTATCAGCATGATCCATAGACTGGTCATCTGCAGGGGATGCAAAGCCAGCAAGTTTCTTAGTCTGTTAATCCTTTCTCTCTCAGGAAATATCCAAGCAGTTGTCCAAATAAGACAATAACCACCGCAAAAATATATATACTGGGTTGGGGATTCTAAATTAACAGCAAGGGCAGATTGCTTTGCAGTGATTTTGATGGTATGATTGTCAGCCATTCAAAATACAATGACAAACTACTGAACATAATATTGCATAGTAAATCACAAACGGCCAATAAATTCTGTAAAAGGACATGCAGCTAACTTGATACATATGTGCGCATATATGCTGGTATATATGGCTTAAAAGCAATGAATGCCGGAGTTTGTTCTCTTAGAAATATGACTTGGCTGTGTCGGTTGTGTTACTCTGTTAATATTTTCTCTCTCAGGGAATTTCAAAGCACATGTCCAAAGAAGATAACCACGGCAACAATAACCACGGCAACAAAACCCACAACAAAAAAACCATAATTTCTTTACTTTCAAAGAAGCCATGCATTTTACATGTTTATATCCATATCATGTATGTACATAAATATACACTGTGCTAGAGTTAGAAATTAGTTACAGGCAATTTGAGAGCAGATTGTTCTGCATTGATTTCAAAATTGTAACTATTTGTCTAAAGTGAACCACTTTTCATACATTCTTTTTCCAGGGGAAAGAAGATGAAGGGAGAATCTTTAAAATTTTTTGCAGCTGGCGTAAGCTCAGTAGTTCACCCGGTAAGTCTGTTTTTCTAGACAATAAAAGATTTTGTGGCTTTTGTAAGCTCAGTAGTTACCCAGTCAGTTTTTATAGACAATAACAGATTTTGTGGCTGGTGTAATCTCAGTAGTTCACCCAGTGAGAGACTCACCACTGGGAATTGACCACTGTGGGTTGAGCTCTAAGTCATTGTGTTGGGAGCCACGGTAGCATAGTGGCTGGACATTCACCTGCTGGCCCGATGCTCATGGGTCTGATCCACATAGGGAACAGATAGGAGTCTCCATGGCGAAGTGGTCAAGCCGTCTGACTCGGGCTCCAAAAGTTGTGGGTTCGATTCCGGGCCACGTCCTTCAGTTCATGAGTGCATTTTTTCTGAGACTCCTGTGGGTCATCGCCGGAGCTACGGAGTTCGTGCTTTGTGCGACGCTTTTGGCGGCCCGCGCTGCGGAAAGAAACTGAGCCATATGGGATAAACCCCGGTACAATGAAGTCGACCCTGTTGACTTTCAAGCGACTTTTTAATCTCTGACTATGAACCTCATTTGAATCAATAATGCTTATTATCCTGGGTTGATATGAATATCTCCAGAAGAAATTTCTTACCAGGAACGTGCAGAGGGTATGTGAAGTGTTAGAACCAAAATATTTTATAGACCAGGAACATGCGGAGGGTATGTGAAGTGTTAGAACAATCACATTTTGTAGACCAGGAACGTGCGGAGGGTATGTGAAGTGTTAGAACCATCACATTTTGTAGACCAGGAATGTATGGAGGGTATGTGAAGTGTTAGAACCATCACATGTTGTAGACCAGGAACGTGCGGAGGGTATGTGAAGTGTTAGAACCATCACATTTTGTAGACCAGGAATGTGCAGAGGGTATGTGAAGTGTTTGAACCACAACATTTTGTAGACCAGGAATGTGCGGAGGGTATGTGACGTGTTTGAACCACATTTTGTAGACCAGGAATGTGCGGAGGGTATGTGAAGTGTTTGAACCACATTTTGTAGACCAGGAACTATGTGGAGGGTATGTGAAGTGTTTGAACCACATTTTGTAGACCAGGAATGTGCGGAGGGTTTGTGAAGTGTTTGAACCACATTTTGTAGACAGGAATGTGCGGAGGGTATGTGAAGTGTTTGAACCACATTTTGTAGACCAGGAACATGTGGAGGGTATGTGAAGTGTTAGAACCATCACTGTTGTAGACCAGGAACGTGCAGAGGGTATGTGAAGTGTTAGAACCATCACATTTTGTAGACAAGGAACGTGCGGAGGGTATGTGAAATGTTTGAACCACAACATTTTGTAGACCAGGAATGTGCAGAGGGTATGTGAAGTGTTTGAACCACCACATTTTGTAGACCAGGAACGTGCAGAGGGTATGTGAAGTATTAGAACCATCACATTTTGTAGACCAGGAATGTGCGAGAGGGTATGTGAAGTGTTATAACCATCACATTTTGAAAACCAGGAACGTGCAGAGGGTATGTGAAGTGCTATAACCATCACATTTTGTAGACCAGGAATGTGCAGAGGGTATGTGAAGTGTTTGAACCACATTTTGTAGACCAGGAATGTGCGGAGGGTATGTGAAGTGTTTGAATCACCACATTTTGTAGACCTGTATGCATGGAGGAATAGGTGGCCAGCTTTTGCTTCCTGTAGCAAATCTCAAGTGCTGGCATCAAACACTTGACCGACGTCACTCATGCCATTGTCAACATAATATCCCTAACTGCTCCATCAAAGCACCTCCTTCCCTTTGTATGAGCCTGATTAAAATTCAGTGGTATTCATTTTGGCTATTTGACATAATTACCATGGGAAGAAATTTCTTTGTGGGAATTTGATTTGATTAATTAACGTTCATTTATTTAAAATGTAGATATATTTAAAATTGTGGTGGAAATAAACTGTTGTTATTCTTCAAGCGGAATCCCCATGTCCCGACAGTTCACTTCAACTACCGCTATTTTGAGGTGGAAGATGAGGATGGTGAGAAGCAGTGGTGGTTTGGGGGAGGCACAGATTTGACACCATACTATCTGGTAGAAGCAGTAAGTATAATTGTGTCATTTCTGGACTGTTCACTTTATTTAATGTCATCTACTTTTTCGTTTTTTGCAGACAATGAACAGGATCTACAGCATTGGATAGAAGTGATTATTGTACACAGTGAACAGCTGAAGTTAGAATTAAATTGTAAGAAAACAGAGGTTGTAATTGTCTCGTGAAGAAGAAAATTCCACAATGCAACATTCAAGTAAAAAGGGACACTTTTAAACAAGTGAATTGATTCACTACGTTGGAAAAGTTACATCTGATGGGAGATGTCTTGAAAAGATTAGAACATGAATCGCTGTGGCAAAGGTAGCCTTTTGCGATATGAAAAATACTCACCAATAAAAGGCTGTCAATTACAGTGAGAAAAAGAGTGTTGAATTACTATATAGAACTTATCTTGTATACATGTGAAATGTGGACAATAAGCAGAAAATCTGAGAAATGTCTAATGGCAGTGGCAATGTGGTTTCAGGACAAACTGCAAAGAATACCATGGACGAACAGGAAAACCATTGAGCAAGTCCTAAAAGAAACAAATGAAAAATGTAAATTGATTAGAGAAATTAGACGTAGGCAGTCAAGATTTCAAGATTTTATAGGTCATGTTATCAGGAATAAACTAGAAATTTAGTGACAGCCAGAAAAAGTGATGGGAAAGAAACAATGGGAAGGCAGAGAGATAAATGCCTGTATTGCTTGACCACAAGACATAATCAGGACAAGAACACAGAGCTGATCCAACACTCTTGATCGTGTGAAATAGCAAACCATGACTGCCCACGCTGATCGGCATGGCACATGATTGAGATTTCTTCTGCATTTCTTTGTATGGTTTCACTAGGAAGCAACTCTGTTGTAAGACATGTTGTTCTCAGCCCATTGTTGCTTATTTCAGTTTCCAGTGCCAGTAGTAGCTTGTATTTGGTGTGGATGTTGGATATTAAAGAATATTTCATGTAACTCATTAAACCAGGAGCTGCTATTGTGCAGTGGATTAAACAAATAGACACACATAGTATTATTTGGCGCTCACAGAAGAAGAAGGAAATAGAGATTAGAAGATGCACTAGACAACATAAAATTTGAAAGCTATAATAGTTATCGACCGGGATTTATTTCTTATTGTGCAGTGGCTAGGATACTTACCTGCCAGTCCAATGGTCCTGGTTCAAACAACCCACAAGGCCAAAACCCAATGGTCTTTTTATTTTTACTTGTCTGGGTCAGATGTGTGTTCTCTTGAATAGCAAACACAGCCATTATAGCCTCCTTGAGTCATTTCTGACCATATGTTGATGTGTGCTAGCAACAGGAAGTCTTCAGACACAGCGGATTCTTGTCTCTCTGCTTGTTCAAGTAGTCACCTTTCACTGAGTTTCAGGTGATTCCCAATGGTGCATCTTCACGTGTTACAGTCTGAAGCTTTTTCTTCCCATGTTGTGTTGTCTATACCCAACATTCTCCTGTCTTATATACACATATCTTTAAATCTTAGTAGTTAGTTCAATTTTCCTGTTACCATTTGCCAGTTTCCCATAGAAAATGTCCATAACTGCATCTGAAGCAATGACTGCCAGCCAGAAGGAAATGGCTAACTCTGAGTGGCATGTCCAAATGTTTCAGTCAGAAGCCATTTCTTCCCATGTTGTGCTGTCTATCCCCAACATTTTCCTGTCTCACATGCATGTGTCTTTGAATGGTATCTGTGGATGTCCAGTTTTTCTGTCGCAGGAGTTGCATGTACCAAACTGTTTTTATTTTCTATTGCTATATTCTTCTGCAGCCGTCACTTCTCTTATCTATTATTACTTCTCTTTTCTGTTGCATTTGGCCTAGTTCGCCCATAGACAATGTTCGTTACACCACCTGGAAAAAGGTACACCAGCCAGAAGAAATGGTCAGCCCTGGGTTAGTTAGTTAGTCGATAGATCATCCTCATTGCACATCGAATCATTCAGTCCATAAGTGCTCAGATCCCCTCCTCAGTAAATCTTGCATCGTATTGCGGCTCACGACACCAGTTCTGTGTTGGTTTATTAATCTTCTTTGGCTTCATGCATAGTTTTCTTGTTTGGCCACACCTCTTTTAATTTGCTGTTCTCGCAGTCTGAACATGGTTGTAGATTCACAGTCATCACTTGGTTCTCGCAAATGTCTTACTTCTCGTAGAGCATTCAGTATATCAGCTTGGTCCATGGCTTGTCCACCCTCCACAGTAGCCTTACCTGCAAGCCTGTCAGCCCGCTAATTTCCTTGTACACCCGCATGCCCTAGCATGAAAATGAAACAAATCTTTGCCGGCTGTGACCGCCCCAGAGACACCATCCTCTGTCCTGGGTACAGATAGCAATGGCAGACATCCAAGCCAATAAGACCCAGTTACACACGCTATTGTTTTGTTGTTCCTTTTATGTGAGATTGCATTCCACAATGATTATTTTGAATGTTTATTGTGCTTGTATTGCATAATTAATATTTTGAATGTTTATTTTGTATATACATAGTTTTGACAAGCACGTATTTACATCTACTCCACATATTTGTGTATTCAGGACGTTACACATTTCCACAAAACATTAAAGAAAGCCTGTGATCAGCATGGGAAGCACCTATACCCTAAGTATAAGAAATGGTGTGATGATTACTTCCACGTAGCACACAGAGGTGAGTTCAGTCGCCAGTTGTTATTCTAAATGCTACTCACTGCGGCATCTCTTCTGGAGTGTTTAAGTGTTTTCTCTGCTAGGTTAACTCATTTCTTCCTATTCTCCTCTTAACCCCCAATGGAACATCGGCCCTCAACCAACTCTTGCCAAGCTCTCCCATGTTTTGCCATCTCCTGCAACTCTCTCCTTGTTCTCCCCATATTATTGATCTCAGTCTCTGATTCTCTTCTCCGTGTGCTTTCAGTTCTCCCTCTGTTCTTTAGTCCCTTGAGATCCAGAGCAAAAAGGCTTGATGTCCAATCTACTGCCCCAGGATCAGTTAGGGGATATCTTTTTTTTCATTTTATAAAAATTCCACACAGCCATACCATAAAACAAACCAATTCTGTACAAACCAGAGGTGGACATTGTAACTGCTTAGCCACTCCACTCATTTTTCTTATTTATGCAGTGTATTTGTTAATTTCCAGTTTTCAGAAGGCCGTTATATCCATCACTATATCTAGCCTTCTGTAGTCACATTGCATGCCTGGTAGTTATAAACATTGCTGTGCTTTTCCTGTGCCTTTGAGAATGATAACACATAAGTATTCACAGATTAGGTATGTTATAGTTTACCACCAAGCACTTAGACTGAATTTTAAAGTGTTTGACTGAATTTTAAAGTGTTTTGTTGAACCTTCTTGAAGTGCCAACACGTGTATCGTTGTGTTTATGTTTCTGTAAGTGGTTTTCTGGTAACATGTGTAATAATGCATACAATAATTCTTGTCCTCATTCTTAACTGTATTATGTTTTGGTTAATATTTTTAGTAATGCACAAATAACCATTCTTTTACTAGTAAATTTTTCTGGTCGGGTTGGTTGAGGGGTTATAGTGTCAGACTCAAGCTCTAAAGTTACTAGGATCAAATTCCAGCATGGAACTGGGAATTTTTACTACAGCCATTGGATTCTAATGGTAACACACATCCCCTAATCCCTTGGGTAGTAAGATTGGATAGCTAGTTTTCTTGGATAAGGGTGAAAAAACAAGAGGTTCCATGTCAAAGTTGTGTGTGTTAAAAATCCCACATCAATTGGATTCACAGAAAGTCGGCTGCAAAGCTGCAGCCCTGGCAACATTGTTAGGGAAAAAACCTACCCACCCTGGCTATATTGTTAGGTAAAAAAACCTACCCACATAGATGGGACCCTCTTCCTTAGATGGAATCTGTCTAGAGGAAGAAAACCTACCCACATAGATGGGACCCAGGGATAAAACCTCCCCACATAGATGGGACCCAGGGAGAAAACCTCCCCACATAGATGGGACCCAGGAAGAAAACCTGCCCACATAGATGGACCCAGGATGAAAACCTGCCCACATAGATAGAACCCAGGAAGAAAACCTGCCCACATAGATGGCACCCAGGAAGAAAACCTGCCCACATAGATGGGACCAGGAAGAAAACCTCTACCCACACAGATGGGACCCTCTCCCTGAGATGGAATCTGTCTAGAGGAAGAAAACCTTACATAATTATCTGCTGAAATTGGTTGCACTGAGTTTTGAGGTGCACAACTAGGTGTGATGCATTTCCCTTGAACAAGGAACAAAGAAGAATAAGAAGTATCCTGTCTTGGATGGAATCTATCTAAGGAAACAAACCTTACACACATGCATGCTGGAGTTGGATACAGTGAGATTTGTAGTGCACCATGAGGTGTAATGCATTTCCCTTGAAAGGGAAGTAAAGAAGAAGTAGAATAAGAAGTATCCTGTCTTGGATGGAATCTATCTAAGGAAACAAACCTTACAGAAATGAATACTGAAGTTGGATGCATTGAGGTTTGAGGTGTATGACTAGATGTGATGCATTCTCTTTGTAAGAGGAATGAAGAAGAATAGGAAGAAGGCAATTGTTATAGAATTGTGTAGCTTGAATATTTCATTAATATTTAAGTATTTTTAAATTAATTTGATGACATAAATGAAACCTGTTTGTTCAAATGAGGGATATCTTGAGTGTTGTTGAAGAGGTTGCCTTATCTCAAGAGACTCAAGTATCATGCATGAGCCAGCACTTCACACACAGGAGTGTTATCTCAACAAATGTTGCAGTCTTTTTTTTTAATTGTTTACATGTGTTGTGAAATAGATACATAAAATATTTCTGTAGTCATCAATTTCCAAGCTTTCTGCTATGTGCAAACATGTAAAACACATTATACTTGAGTCAGTTTCCTCTTTGAAATCTTTAATATAAAAAAATAAAACAGCACAGATAAAATACTTTTGGACTGACAGCAAAGTACCGAAGAACATTCTCTTCTGATCACTACATGTCTGACATAGCAGTTATAGCTACGTAGTGAGCTGCAGCGCACAGGTTGAGAACCACTGTACTGTGATTTAGTGTGTTTTAAAAATTTACATAGAAGAGTAAATTTGTCTTTGATCAGACTATTACTAGTGATTTTGGTTGTTCTATCAGGTGAACGGCGAGGAGTTGGTGGTATTTTCTTTGATGACGTCGATGAACCATCACCAAGTAAATGCTTTGAATTTGTGAAGGTTTGTATACTTGTTCAGAATAGGACCTCATGTTGTGATTAATACTTTAATGCCATTAAGCATGCAGCGCTATGACAAAATCACTAATGTTGAGTTTATAAATAGCACCATGTTTCACAAACTGAAATACTTTGGCTAAATTTAACATCACAGTGGTTAGGAAAGAGAAGTGATGGAAGAAAAGGCCAGGGTCAACCATCACAAAGATGACACAGGACATTGCAGGCATCTTGGACATGAACATGCATGAGGCAGTAGAACTGGTGAAGGATGAGAGTCTTTTTGGTGGGCCATAGTGAGAGCAACATTTCTCATGACATATTTATGCACAGAAGGTAAACAGGTATGGGGAGATAATGCATACTCTGTGTTACTCCCCTTTGTACCCCTTTGCATGGAAGGCAAAGATCAGTAATGGAATAAAGACAGGAAAAAATTATTGCAGATAGGTCACACACTGAGCGTGAGAGATGTAAGATGGTGCGTGATGGTGGAAATGACCATGTGTTCACATGCTTCTATTATGGATGAACATTTACAGCACAAGTTGGTTTGATCAGTCACATTCGCTACTACCATGGGTTGAATTTATTATGCCTTTTTGAGTTGAGTTGAGTTAAGAACCGACATCACTGCACTCAGGACATTCCCATACGTGCTCCGTCCCCTCGTTCAACAGCCAGCGAAGAGTCATACTACTAATTGTTCCCACCGCTATCTGATTAAAAGTTCTCCTGGTCTTCCCTCTCAGTTTTGAGATTCTTCCAGAACCCCTGCCGATCCCCCGCAATCTCATTCTTTCCACATATGGGTTCTCAGTCTGTTCCTCCGCCTTCTCCACCTGGTCCCACAAGCGCATGACCACCTCCCCCTTGTCCATAGGCAAACTACCACCAAGAGGTGCATTCCCTGCTAGCCTATCAGCCTGTTCATTCCCCCGTACCCCCGCATGGCCAGGGCAAAATATCCATACAATTCTCACAATCTGTGACCTCTGAAGCGACGAGAGCCATTCCACACGAAACATTCCTTTCTCCACCTTACTAAGCATACTCTTTGAATCCGTAATGAATACAACGTGTGTTGCAGTAGTCTCCTCTAGCCACCGGAATGCCGCTGTTACTGCCTCCACCTCCATTCTCATGCTGGAGGTCATAGTTATGCCTTTTTGAAGCACAACTCTCGTCTGTCAAGGCGGCAAGGTGCCAATGATCTTACCAGTCACTCTGGCATCTGCTTGCTATTTGTGATATATTTCAATTCAGTGGGTCAAATGTTCTGGAAACCGTCTCTCATATTTCACATTTTATGATGTTGAAGGCCTTACTGTAGCCTATGACACAAATATTAAGATCTGCATTGTACTCGCTGCATTTCTCAGTTGTTTTCAGATTGAAAATATGATTCATGGTACATCTGCACTCCATGAAACCTGTTTGTACTTGTAATTCATTTTTAACTTTCTTTCAATTCTCTTCATGATGGTTACAATACAATTTTACTGACATGACTTATTGAACAATAGTATGATAGTTTGTGCGTTAACTAAATGCCTTGCCCCAAAACGATGTAATACAACTTAAAACTTCACTATTTCAGACATGTGCAGATTCTGTTGTAGCATCTTATGTGCCCATAGTCCAGAAACATAAGAAGGATAGTTACAGTTACTCAGAGAGGTAAGTGTGTATACTGAGACACATAAGTACATTAGTAGTTTGTTGCAGAAGTCTGAGTGGATGTTTGCAGTTACTCAGAGAGGTGAGGATGTATATGAGACACATGAGAACATTAAACTCTTGCAGAAGTCTGAATGGATGATTACAGTTACTCAGAGATGTGAGGATGTATATGAGACACATGAGAACATTAAACTCTTGCAGAAGTCTGAATGGATGATTACAGTTACTCAGAGATGTGAGGATGTATATGAGATACATGAGAACATTAAACTCTTGCAGAAGTATGAATGGATGATTACAGTTACTCAGAGAGGTGATGATGTATACGAGACACATGAGAACATTAAACTCTTGCAGAAGTCTGAATGGATGATTACAGTTACTCAGAGATGTGAGGATGTATATGAGATACATGAGAACATTAAACTCTTGCAGAAGTATGAATGGATGATTACAGTTACTCAGAGAGGTGATGATGTATACGAGACACATGAGAACATTAAACTCTTGCAGAAGTCTGAATGGATGATTACAGTTACTCAGAGATGTGAGGATGTATATGAGACACATGAGAACATTAAACTCTTGCAGAAGTCTGAATGGATGATTACAGTTACTCAGAGATGTGAGGATGTATATGAGATACATGAGAACATTAAACTCTTGCAGAAGTATGAATGGATGATTACAGTTACTCAGAGAGGTGATGATGTATACGAGACACATGAGAACATTAAACTCTTGCAGAAGTCTGAATGGATGATTACAGTTAATCAGAGATGTGAGGATGTATATGAGACACATGAGAACATTAAACTCTTGCAGAAGTCTGAATGGATGATTACAGTTACTCAGAGATGTGAGGATGTATATGAGACACATGAGAACATTAAACTCTTGCAGAAGTATGAATGGATGATTACAGTTACTCAAGGTGATGATGTATACGAGACACATGAGAACATTAAACTCTTGTAGAAGTCTGAATGGATGATTATGTTACCCAGAGATGTGAGGATGTATATGAGACACATGAGAACATTAAGCTCTTACAGAAGTCTGAATGGATGGTTACAGTTACTTAGAGAGGTGAGGATGTATATGAGACACATGAGAACATTCTTGCAGAAGTCTGAAAGGCCGATTACAGTTACTCAGAGATGAAAGGATGGATTTTCTTTGGTCTTTGGTGTGATGATGAATATAAGGGTTGGTAGATGATATTGAGCTTTTCCCCTCAGAAAGTCCAGTACTGGGTATCAAAAGGTTAAGGGAATCAGGGTTCAAAGGTTTTAAAGGCATTCACTTGAACTTTGTAACCATTTAAAATGATGTACGTGTGTGAGTGTATGCATGAGCATGTATGTGTCAGAGATATTTGTGCGTTGTTTAGTTAGGCTAGCAACTATCAAATGTTTGCTGTGTGAGAGATATTTGTGTGTTATTTAGTTAGGCTAGCAACTATCAAATGTTTGCTGTGTGAGAGATATTTGTGTGTTATTTAGTTAGGCTTGCAATTATAAAATGCGTGTCATTTCTTTTACAGACAGTGGCAGCTTCTGAGGCGCGGTAGATATGTAGAATTTAACTTGATCTATGACAGAGGAACCAAGTTTGGTTTGTACACCCCTGGAGCCAGATATGAGAGTATCTTGATGTCGTTACCTCTGATAGCTGTAAGTGGATTGAGTTGACATAGCTCTACAATACTACTATAGTTTTCTTGCTACTTTTTTATATTTTCTTCTTCCTGTTTAGAGTTTCACATATTGAATCATAGAACTCTTCACAGTTATAGTGCATATTATTTAGTGTGTATATTTGTATATGCACTTATTAAACAAGCTGAACAGCACATATATGCCGTTGAATATACATTTTATAGACAGGTTCTAAGAATATCTTGAATACAGAAAAGAACAGATGCACCCATACGACAAGAGCTGAATATTGTAGAAGGTTGGCTACTAAAGGCGACAAAACAAAATTGAAATATTTTGGTCACTTGAAACGTCATGAAAGTTTGGATAGAACAATAATGGAGGGTTATATGCTCTGGAAGAGAGGAAGAGGAAGGCCAAAGAGAAGATGGGCGCAGGATGTGGCAGATGATTTCCAGATGGCTGTATCGGACGCAGGACATCTTGCTTATGGCCGAGAAGTTTTCTGGAGTGTTGTTATGGAAGCGAGACTTACAGAACCGTAAAGTATGAAGGAAAACAATCAATTCGCAAATAAATCTTCATTCCCCCCCCCTGGAAACCCTAAAATTCCCCTGAACCTGTTTGTTCAAATGAGGGATATCTTGAGTGTTGTTGAAGAGGTTGCCTTATCTCAAGAGACTCAAGTATCATGCATGAGCCAGCACTTCACACACTGGAGTGTTATCTCAAAAAATGTAGCAGTCTTCTCTTTAGTTATTTACATGTGTTGTGAAATGGATACACACAATATTTCTGTAGTCATCGATTTCCAAGCTTTCTGCTATGTGTAAACATGTGAACTCATTATACTTGAGTCAGTTTCGTCTTTGAAATCTTTAATATAAAAAAATAAAACAGCACAGATAAAATACTTTTGGACTGACACCAAAGTACCATAAACATTCTCTTCTGATCATTATATGTCTGACATAGCAGTCATAGCTCCTTAGTGAGCTGCAGTGCTCAGGTTGAGAACCACTGTACTGTGATTTACTGTGTTTTAAAAATTTACATAGAAGAGTAAATTTGTCTTTGATCAGACTATTACTAGTGATTTTGGTTTGCTCTATCAGGTGAACGACGAGGAGTTGGTGGTATTTTCTTTGATGACGTCGATGAACCATCACCAAGTAAATGCTTTGAATTTGTGAAGGTTTGTATACTTGTTCAAAATAGGACCTCATTAATACTTTAATGCCATTAAGCATGCAGCGCTATGACAAAATCACTGATGTGGAGTTTATAAATAGCACCATGTTACACAAACTGAAATACTTTGGCTATATGAAACATCACAGTGGTTAGGAAAGAGAAGTGATGGAACAGAAGAGATGGATGGAACAGAAGAGAAGTGATGGAACAGAAGAGATGGATGGAACAGAAGAGATGGATGGAACAGAAGAGATGGATAGAATAGAAGAGATGGATGGAACAGAAGAGATGGATGGAACAGAAGAGATGGAAGAAAAGGCCGGGGTCGACCATCACAAAGATGACACATGACATTTCAGGCATCTTGGACATTAACATGCATGAGGCAGTAGAACTGGTGAAGGATTGAGAGTCATTTTGGTGGGCCATGGTGAGAGCAACATTTCTCATCACATGTTTATGAACAGAAGGTAAACATGTATGGGGAGATAATGCAACTCTGTGTTACTCCCTACTGTACCCCTTTGCATGGAAGGCAAAGATCAGTAATGGAATAAAGACAGGAAAAAATGATTGCAGATAAATCACATACTGAGCGTGAGAGACGTAAGATGTTGTGTGGTGGTGGAAATGACCATGTGTTCACATGCTTCCATTATGGATGAACATTTACAGCACAAGTTGGTCTGATCAGTCACATTCGCTACCACCATGGGTTGAAGTTATTATGCCTTTTTGAAGCACAATTTAACAAACTATCGTCTGTCAAGACGGCAAGGTGCCAATGATCTTACCAGTCACTCTGGCATCTGCTTGTTATTTGTGATATATTTCAATTCAGTGGGTCAAATGTTCTGGAAACTCTCTCTCATATTTCACATTTTATGATGTTGAAGGCCCTACTGTAGCCTATGACACCAATATTAAGATCTGCATTGTACTCGCTGAATTTCTCAGTTGTTTTCGGATTAAAAATATGATTCATGGTACTTCTGCACTCCATGAAACCTGTTTGTACTTGTAATTCATTTTTTTACTTTCTTTCAATCCTCTTCATGATGGTTTACAATAGAATTTTGCTGACATGTCTTACTTGAGCAATAGTATGATAGTTTGTGCGTTAACTAAATGCCTTGCTCCAAAACGATGTAATACAACCCAAGACTTCACTATTTCAGACATGTGCAGATTCTGTTATAGCATCTTATGTGCCCCTAGTCCAGAAACATAAGAAGGATGGTTACAGTTACTCAGAGAGGTAAGTGTGTATACTGAGACACAAATAGTTTGTTGCAGAAGTCTGAGTGGATGTTTGCAGTTACTCAGAGAGGTGAGGATGTATATGAGACACATGAGAACATTAAACTCTTGCAGAAGTCTGAATGGATGGTTACAGTTACTCAGAGATGTGAGGATGTATATGAGTCACATGAGAACATTAAGCTCTTACAGAAGTCTGAATGGATGATTAGTTACTCAGAGATGAAAGGGTGGATGTTCTTTGGTCTTTGGTGTGATGATAAATATAAGGGTTGGTAGATGATATTGAGCTTTTCCCCTCAGAAAGTCCAGTACTGGTTTTCAAAAGGTTAAGGGAATCGGGGTTCAAAGGTTTAAAGCCATTCACTTGAACTTTGTAACCATTTCAAATGATGTACGTGTGTGGGTGTGTGAGTGTATGCATATGCATGAGCATGTATGTGTCAGAGATATTTGTGCATTGTTTAGTTAGGCTAGCAACTATCAAATGTTTGCTGTGAGAGATATTTGTGTGTTATTTAGTTAGGCTAGCAACTATCAAATGTTTGCTGTGTGAGATATTTGTGTGTTATTTAGTTAGGCTAGCAACTATCAAATGTTTGCTGTGAGAGATATTTGTGTGTTATTTAGTTAGGCTAGCAACTATCAAATGTTTACTGTGTGAGAGATAATTTGTGTGTTATTTAGTTAGGCTTGCAATTATAAAACGCGTGTCATTTCCTTTACAGACAGTGGCAGCTTCTGAGGCGCGGTAGATATGTAGAATTTAACTTGATCTATGACAGAGGAACCAAGTTTGGTTTGTACACCCCCGGAGCCAGATATGAGAGTATCTTGATGTCGTTACCTCTGACAGCTGTAAGTGGATTCAGTTGACATTGCTCTACAATACTACTCTGGTTTTCTTGCTACTTTTTTATACTTCTTCTTGTTTAGAGTTTCACATATAGAATCATAGAACTCTTCACAGTTATAGTGCATATTATTTAGTGTGTATATTTGTATATACACTTATTAAACAAGCTGAACAGCACATATATGCCGTTGAATATACATTTTATAGACTGGTTCTAAGAATATCTTGAATACAGAAAAGAACAGATGCACCCATACGACAAGAGCTGAATATTGTAGAAGGTTGGCTACTAAAGGCGAATAAAACAAAATTGAAATATTTTGGACACTTGAAACGTCATGAAAGTTTGAAGAGAACAATAATGGAGGGTTATATGCTCTGGAAGAGAGGAAGGCCAAAGAGACGGTGGGTGCAGGATGTGGCAGATGACTGTATTGGACGTGGGACATCTTGCTTATGGCCGAGAAGTTTTCTGGAGTGTTGTTAAGGGAGCGAGATTCTGCAAAGGATTTGCTACTGAATGAATGAATATTTGTATATAGGTTGTGTTTTCCTTCTTGCTTTTAATTTTGTTTAGAATTCTTTCTGATTTATTTTTACAATGCTCCTTGGTGGGAGCTGTGGTAGCGCAGTGGCTAGCATGCCTGTCTGCCGGCTTGGCAATCATGTGTTTGAATCCATATCGAGGCAACGATTTAAAAAAAAATGTATACTGAACTAAGATCCTACTTTGATCCAGCCTAAACATGGTACCAGGAAATGTTCAGAGAAGTAAAGCGGCCAGCATGACATTTACCATATCGCCCATCGAGCGTCAGTTGGTCTGTACAAATTTGGGGCCAGCACTTCATACCTAAATGACTTAAGGCATGGAAAAGCGCTTTACTTACCTTATAGAAGTGCTACTCATACTATCAGACACATGGACACTCTTGTATTTCATGAACCTATCACTTTCATGAACTACGAGGCTAAGTTAATAAGTAAGTCACAAGTGGCTGTAGAAAAATAACTAACTATGATAACAACTTGAAACCAGTTTATTTTTATACATGCATTGTTCCTTTATTTCTCAACATAGTTTCCACCAACATTGATGCACTTATCCCATCCTTTTCTTAGTTTTTCTACGAGCAGTATGAAGATCCCCTGCCGCCTTGCTAGGCCAGTCGCAGGTTTAGGACACTAATCTGACCACAAGGAGTCCATCCCCTATGGCGAGCCATAGCCCCGTTAGCCCATGACCTCGCGGTCATGGTTGCCCGGTCTGCACCACGTGGAGGTGGGGGTTGACTTGTGTAGTCTGCAGGTCATCGGCAGGCTACTAATTTTTGCTCTTCACCCCTCCTGGGAGAGGCTAGCCGATCCTAACCCTGCTGGCTGCAGGGCCAGGCGCATTCCACACCTTACAGACATTGGACGGAGGGAATAGCAGAATCCATGGGAATGTCGATATACGAAGCCCATAACCAGGCACTCTCACGAAGTTATACTTCACCTCGACACCGCAAGGTACAAGAGGAACATGATGAGATCTGATGAGATCCCATCCTTTTATCAGTCCTCCCAAACTGGCTGCATAGAACTGCATGCTCTGTTTTCTAAACCAAGTTTTCACTTAACATTTAATTTCGGCGTCACTCGCGAAATGGCTCCCATCAAGGTGGGTTTTCAGTGGACTTAGCCCCTAGCGATTCCCCGTAAAGCGGTGCATAGCTGGGTAGAAAAAGTTACAAGGGCGAGTCAATAAGTAAGTCACACAGTTATTTCATCTTTATGTTGAGAGTCTTGGGCATGTTTTTTTATCTTAATGTTGAGAGTCTGCAGAGTTTTATATCGTATAAAATGAGAAAATGAATTATACTTTGGCTGAAATACTTCAAACAAAGCATTATAAAGTACCTTGCCAACTTGCATGGGAGATCATACTTCTCCTCATCTTGCGATCTCCAACGCCATCTATCAGTTTGTGTGTTGACAAACTCCCTCCTGTGCCATGACGCAAGACTATCAAGCATGTTAAAACACATGTTCATTAATGTTGTTAGAGTATGGAGCATTAGCTTGTACTCTTCCTTGTTCATGTGTGATATAATGTCTCAGACAGTATGTTAAAGAATGCATGAAATGTTCGGCGGCAATGGAAACACTGTGAGACTAATGTTAACATATCCACTTATTGATGAAGTCTGGTGATTTGTGTGTCCACAGAGGTGGGAGTACATGCATGCACCTGAACCAGAGTCCAAAGAGGCCAGGTTGATAGAAGTACTGAAGAACCCCCAAGATTGGGTGTAGCCTACACTCACTGCCATAAAACAATTTTACCATTTTGATTTACATTTTCTTCACAAACTACCAGGTCTCTAGTAAAAAGTTATTTATTTGACTATTGACATATATATTAAGCAGTGTAATATTTTGTTGTTCATTTTGTTCTGATCTGTTCTCAGAATGTGTTTTATACAAGTACTTTCAGGGCTTAAGGCATATAGATAATGCATTAATTTTATGTTTGTTTTGTGTGAGTTCAGACGTTGTTGTTTATAAGTAGGGCTGCTGCATAGGTTGCCCTTTTGCAATCTATGGCGGGTTACAGAATGTGTATGCATTTTGTAGCTGCTGTGTTGATTGGTTTTGAATCTTCTGGAAGACTGTTTTGAAACTCTTACGTCTGATGCATTGATAGTCATATCAGGTGATATGAACCCAGAAACAAGTTTGAATCTGTTGGAGTGAGGCCAGTATAGAGACTTTCCTCCTGGCCCAGTATCAGAGTGAGCTGCTGCTAATAATGTCAAGATCATGGTCGGACAAGGGTTCGATGTCTGCACTCATCTTCTCGCTAAGTGAGGGAAAGACAGGCCACCTCTTCTTCAGTGCTTTCAGGCCTACAGAATATGACGGCCCTATCAGATCATAGACCTGTGGCAGGAAACTACTTTAGGGCAACATTTGTTTGTCTAAAATACCACATCCTTGAGCACTGGTTTCAGAGCTGTCCTTCACCTCTCCTAGCTCAGACACCAGTTAGGTGTGCTAGACCAGTACTGA
Organism: Cepaea nemoralis; assembly: GCA_014155875.1. Lineage (NCBI taxonomy): Eukaryota > Metazoa > Mollusca > Gastropoda > Stylommatophora > Helicidae > Cepaea > Cepaea nemoralis. The sequence goes on from JACEFZ010007466.1 coordinate 26,060, forward strand.
AACTTCTCATCTGTGGAGAGACATGGTGATCCTTGGACAGTTGACCAGACTTGGGGACCAAGTTGTGTACAGGCTGTACCATAAACCAAACCAATTTTCAGTAGTTGCAGTGTTGCATCATAGATTGTGTTAAAAAATAGAGAGATTGGCAGTTGGTTTAATCTATCTTTAATCTGTTGCCAGTTTTGGGTATGTTATTTCATCTTTATGTTGAGAGCTTGAGCATGGTATTTCATCTTTATGTTGAGAGCTTGAGCATGTTATTTCATCTTTATGATGAGAGCTTGAGCATGGTATTTCATCTTTATGTTGAGAGCTTGAGCATGTTATTTCATCTTTATGATGAGAGCTTGAGCATGGTATTTCATCTTTATGTTGAGAGCCTTGAGCATGTTATTTCATCTTTATGTTGAGAGCTTGAGCATGTTATTTCATCTTTATGTTGAGAGCTTGAGCATGTTATTTCATCTTTATGATGAGAGCTTGAGCATGGTATTTCATCTTTATGTTGAGAGCCTTGAGCATGTTATTTCATCTTTATGTTGAGAGCTTGAGCATGTTATTTCATCTTTATGTTGAGAGCTTGAGCATGTTATTTCATCCTTACGTTGAGAGTCTTGGGCATGTTATTAGTTCACTTGCAAACTTGTTTGCAATTTTAGCAGTTAGATTCTTGTAAAGAATGAAATAGCTCAGTTTGCTAAAAGTTTGTGCCACATGCCTGGTGGAATTTCTTTTCATGTTTTTATAAATTTTTCTCTTTTATATCCCTGTTATTTCTTTCATTGTCACATTAGAACAGCCACATTTGCATTGTGGGCAAGACCTCAATGTAGACTATAAAATGGTGGTAATTGCTTTGCAGTTCCACAAATTCATCACTGGAAAGAGTATTAAAACACTGCCTCGTACAAGCTCCGTTTATGCTGTATTGCAGTCACAATGCTGTTTGTCGTATGCAGTTTGGTGATAGTCCTGTCACATGGGCGAATTACGTGCCTCGCTGCCTTTCAGTAAAATTAATTGCTGACATTGTACCATTTAATTTCTTATCCTTTGCTCATGTCACATTTAGTGTTCTTCAAAGGCATTTCATCCGTTGCTACAAGTCTCCCTGTCTCTTTTGCTGTCACTATGCACTTGTGGCACTATTAACATAATATTAGATTGAAAATAAAGTTTAAAAATTCTCGTGTTTGTATCTAGTAACTTATAAATAAGTTTATTTAGGCTGTTCTTTTTGGTTGTGCTCTATAGTCTTATTTAGCTGTCATTGGTATTTTAGCAATTTACCCATTACAAATTTTAATTTAGATACATTATATATGTGATTAGGTTATTGCAAACATTGGTCACCTCTGAATACCTGCATGCATGAATGTATGTATGTGAAACAGACAGTAAAATACTAAACTAGATATGAAAATTCAAGCACTGGAAAGGCAAGACAGTTCTGAAACATTTGTTAGAGAGAAGACATGTAATTGAATTGTCTTGAAAATGAAAATGCTGTGTGAAAGTGTAACCATGATCATACATTAGAAGATATTCCATGCAGTTTAAACACTAAAAGAAATACCGAATGTAAGCAATCAGCTAGACATGTAGCAACTAAAACATAATGACAAAAATATGATGAATCAAACCATCCCATCAATGACAGCCACTTTGTTAATATCATACACACAGATTTCTCTCACACGCGTGCCATTTCACACTTACACACATTTTCATGTAGTGTTTCTCATGTAGTTGGATCGGGGTGTTTGTTGTTTGTGTGCTGATGAAGGCTTTAACCACAACACCCATTTTGCTACTTGGTACAGTGTTCTAGTACTGTGCACCGTCTACTCCTCGTTTTTTGGCGATTCAGTCTCTGTATCCCATTAATGGCAGACATATGGAGCATGAGAATATTCAACACTATCGGGTGATGCTTGTCACTTTACTTAACCAGCTAATGCTAGAGTGAGAGGCTGTCTGAGAAATGTTGCGCATGTTTTACATTTTGGTGATTTGGTTTTGTTTTATAAAAGCTTTTATGGCATTTAGATAAACAGTACATTGTGCCTTGTAATCATGCATATTCAGTTAATTAACCATTAGAACTCATTTGTATAATATGATCATTATAGTTGATTTGTTAATGAAGTTAACATTATACATCAGGAAAATGAGGCTAGTCTTTCTGTGGATATTCACATTCATGTCTGCAAGCTGAATCCTTAGCGCTGTATTTGTATCCATGCCTATTCCATCTTCTAATAAGCTTACTGTACTCAGTACCACATTTGATTTCAGTCATCTTGGGATCTCAGTTGCTATCACACAGCACCATATTTGATTCCAGCAGTATTGAGTTCTCTGTTGCTGATTCTTGATGCCATTATTTCTGATCGCCTCCTTGTCAAATTCAGTATTCTTCAAGGGCATTTAATCTCTTTTGCTACAATTCAACCATATAGACGCTTCAGCAACATACACTAAGGGTTGTAGAGACGGCCTCTCTCTCCATTTTCTTACTTGAAATCAAAGACCTATTCTTATAAACACCACAGTTTTTTCTACAGTAGCCTTGCTGCTTGCTGTTTCCAAGAGTTCTCATCCTGACTTCTAACCACATTGCACTGAATTTTCCCTGTACACTGTAGTGCCCGAGAACATGTATGCTGAGAGGTTTAACACACTGAAACTGTCTGGTATGACGGTGGCATAGTGTGCTTGTTCCAAAATGCCAATAAGCTGGACTTAAATGTTAACTTCTCTTTCAGAAAGCAATGGCAAACTACTGAATGTTAAATGATCTAGTGAATCACAAACAGCCAATAGGGAATAGGAGTGATTGCAACATCCTGCAAAGGACATGCAATTAACATATGTATACACACATATATATATAGTGTTCATTGTTTCAACAATATCACAGGGTCCTCATATAGAAAACTAGCACATATATTTTTCTATGTTTTATTCAGAGTTTTATGGGTGGTGTTGTGGCAGTGGTGTTGAATTTGTGTGATTAAAATGATATGTGTTAACCTGACTATTTATTGTTGTTTCTTTTGAAATGTGCAACCACGCATTTATTTGTTTCTCTGACCTTTATATTGGGACTTCTTAAAATTTTAACATTGTTTATCTTTTCATTTTCTGTCACATTATTTAAATGCTGTTTGTTTGTTGTTGTTGTTTGTTGGTTGTTGTTGTTGTTGCATTAGCTCGTTTTGAACTCAAGTGTAGTCCATACATGTGCTACTACGTCTAGTGCTCTGGACTGATTAGCTTTCCCTATTACCAGTGTCCATGGTGAACCCACTCCGACTTCTGAGGTACTTGTAATTTATGTCCCCAAGAGGAGGATGAGAAGTCAACATTTTAGTCCAATTGACCAGTGTAGGAGTTGAAAACTGCTACCTCGGCATCAGCAAATGCTGTTACTGTTTTTAAGGTTTAAAAAAAGACAACATTTAGTTTAGTTTCTAATTGCTGGTATGCAAATACTAATGGTTTAAGCATGAACAAGAACACAAAGAGGCTCAGGAACTTGATCCTAATTGAGGTTTTATCATCATCAAGTGTCCTGCCAGCTGGCGTAGGCTTTCATGTCTCTCCATAGATCTTGGTCTTTGGTGTTCTGGATCAACTGTGCTGATGATATTCATCCATGCCATTTTCGCAGTCCATCCAGCATAATTTCTCGTTGTCTGTCTCTCTTCCCACTGATTCTTCTGTTGTCACGATGTTTTCCAATGCCTCTCTTCTGATCACATGACCAAACAAAGCTGTTTGTCTCTTTCTTATTGTTGTTTGTAATATTCTAGTTTCATTAACTTCTTTCAGACAATTTTTAATATATCTGGCAGTCCAAGGAATTAGCAACATTTATCTCAGGAACAACATTTCTGTTGCTTCTAAGTTGTTCCTAATTTATTCATTTATGTTCTAATTTGTCCATGTACGTTTTAACTGAGGCTGTTAAAAAAACTACTATAAGACAGCCATGAAGGAAAGTAGTAACATCACTGAAAAACTGCAGCAAACATCTTAACAAGCTTTCTATGGTAAGACAAGTTCATATACTCATTGTGAACGTGCCCTGTATGGCAAGAACAAATATAAAGAATAACCAAGACAAAGCTTAAGCATTACAACCCAGACACTCACTTGATGTCGTCTGTTGCTGTAGGAGATTCAAATGCTGCCATGAACAACGTTACTGGCAGGAAAAGATGGTGTCCTAACTTGTTTTCAACATCTCATATTGTTATCATTTCTATCAGAAAGTAAAGAAAGGAAAAACACCAGTGAGTGTAGCTATACACCAAGAAACCTACTCAGTAGCTTGGACAGTGGTAGCACAAATAGGGGTGACTACTATCGAATGGATGCCAAAAAGAATTAATGTGAAATGTGACTAGAAAGCTGGATAAAACCAGTGACAATTACAAACAGCAAATAAAATTCAATTTTATTTCATTGTGATGTTCGGACAGCTGTCTGCGAATTAGGATAATCTGTTTTTTAGCGAAGTGTTCTTGTTTTTCGTTGTTTGTGTGTTGACAAAGACTTTGGTTGAAATTGCCATTTTATTTTACTTATTTATATCGTTAGTTTTGTTGAGCTTCGTAGTTTTACATTTATTCACTTTTGTCAGTTACTTGCAAGGTCATGGTCAAAATGGTGAATTGTAGATTACTAAAGTATTTTGAAAGACAAAATTTGTTAGACAACTCCATGTTAAAAAACATTTGCTAGACAACTCCATATAAAACATTTGCCAAACAACTCTATGTCAAACATCATTTGCCAGACAACTCCATGTCCAGACAATGAAAATGCTGGCATGTCAAACAACATTTGCTAAACAACTCCTTGTCAAACGCTTGCCAGACAACTGCATTTCAACATTCAGAAGAAATTGATTTACAGTGAGTCAGTCAGGTTTCTCAGTCAAATATATTGAAAATACCTTTCAGGAAAAGTACTTGCAGTTTTTATGGAAATTACCAAGACATTTCATCAATGTTGTCAGGACTTTGAAACCAGTGTTGTTAGTAGTTTCAAATCAGGGTAGCAAGGACTTAAAACCAGTGAAGGGATTACAGACGCAATTCGTAATATTGCATACTGGGTTCGAAACACAGGTGCAAGTGATTTGGCAGCAGACCACCCTGCGTTGGTATTTTTAATGAAATGGTATGGATGCCAGTTGTTCAGAAAGCAATGGCAAACTACTGAATGTAAACTTGCCAAGAAATCCCAAACAGCCAACAATTGCTGGGTTTGACAGTGACGTCTTGTAAAGGATATGCAACTAACTTTTAGTAAACTTATACCAATGCAGCTTCAACACAAATAGTCTGATAGTTCTTTAAAAAAAACATACATATTCAACATTAATAGTCCCAAAAGTTCTCCCTAGATGGTGCTTTGAAACCATTGTTGACATAACTTTCAAATCAGTGTTTTCATGAGTTTCAAGACATTGTTGTCAGAACTTTATACCAATGTTGATAGGACTTTCAAAGTGATTTAAACAGCACTTTCAAACCAATGTTGTTAGAACTTTCAAACAATGTTGTTAGAACTTTCAACTTATTGTTGTCGGACTTTCAAGCCAATTTTGTCAGGATTTCATACCAGTGTTGTCAGGACTTTCAAAGTGATGTTGCTAGGACCTGAAACTAACACTTTCAAACTAATGTTAGAACTTTAAAGCCAATGTTGTATGTTAGAACTTTCAAGCCAATGTTGTATGTTGCTAGATCTTTCAATACAGTGTTTTCAGGACATTCAAACTGATGTTATAAAAAGTCCCTGGATGAACAAAACCACAGCCTTGAAGTAGCTCTTTGAAAAAAAAACACAATTAGCAGCTCTGGTATTCTCAGAAAAAGAAAAGATGATTATGAGGGGGCTTCAAATGAAAACCTGAAAAATGTGATAGAAATTGCAATAACCACACCATTCATTGTCTTGTAACCTGTCAATTTTTTTCCTCTTGCACTCGCTCGCTTTGAACTCAAGCGTAGCCTATACATACCATTTATAGTAGTGATAAACCAAATCCTGTGTGTGGATTAGCTTTCCCCACCAACAGTGTACCTTTCCATCAGGTGAACCCACCCCGACTTCAGAGGCACCTGCAATTTTTGTCCCCAAGTCAAAGACGACAGGTCAACACATCAGTCCAACTGTCCGGTGTAGGGGTCGAACCGCCTACCTCGGCATCAGCAAACCAGATGTTTAAGAACACATGTTCTTACCCATTCAGCCATGCTGACCTGCTAACCTGTCAATATTGTTGTTAAGGATGTCGAGTGTTAAGCACGTAACATCACGGTGCAGATGGTCACAGTGATGTCATACAGACTTTTTAAAGATATCCGCCCCACTTTTGACATGCACCTAAGAGGAGCAGCATTCTGTTATCCATTTTTTGGGATAAGTAAATGGGTGAAACCTAAAGAAATTCATTGGGGACATTATGATAATGCATAACTGTCAGTCTGGCAAAGTGTATGAGTGGAGTAGAAAGTTTCAAAATAGCATGACTTCTGTGACAGACTGTTCATGACCGGAGTGACCCCAGAGTCGATTTGTGTACAGGAATCCAAGCACTTTATCCACGCTGGAGGACTTGCAAATAACGCAGTAGGGACTACATCGAAAAATGATACATTTGTTCTTTACTTTTTCAGAACATATTCACACACACACACACAAACATTTAAGGTTTTCACTTGAACCCCCCTCGTAAATGTCTACCGGATAATTTAGAATAAAATTACTAGACAAGGCAAGACACATCCCTTCCTGTTTTGTATGGGTTCTTTCCTCTTCTTCTTTGTTCCTCTTTCCTTGAGGTCTCCAGCAACACAAGTGAAGATACTGAACTAACAGTTGGAAAACTAAGTCAGTAAAATAGTAGTTATTATTACCACACACTACATTTATTTCTTAACCTTTTTAATAATGTGAATTAAAAAAAAAGAAGATTGAATGCTGTTTTGATTGTTTGCTAATGATGTTAATTTCTATAAAATTCCATTCAATTATTAAAGCAAATTCCATTCAATTACTAAAGTAAATAATTTGTTCACTTTGAACTGAAGCAGTATTCCATATACGATTTACTAGTTCAAGTGTACTGGATTGATTTTTGCATTTGGGCTGGCTTTCCTTATCACCAGTATCCCTTGTCATCAGGCGACCCCTCTCCGACTTCTGAGGTACTTGTAATTTACGCCCACAAGTCAAGGATGAGAAGTCAACATTTTAGTCTAACTACCGGTGTAGGGGTTGAACCCGCTACCCCAGCATCAGGACGCTGGATGTTTAAGAACTAGCGCTTTTATCCATTCGGCCATGCTGACCTGCCATTTGGTGTTGCTGATTTGATAGTTCTCTGAGATGACGAGGATGAAGTAGGAATCATGTATTTCTAAAACATATCTTTTAGAGTGAAGTAAACGTTGGAGCAGTTCACATTGAGACGGCCCAGCTGGTTCCAGTCACAGCCGGGTGGTCACTGTCGCTTCTTGGGACGATCTGTCTTTTGCTCACTAGAGGATTGGGGTATCCAAACACGCATGTGTAATATCTTGTGTCCACACATCAGATATCTCTACATATGTATGATCTAACGCCTCTCATTCATTTTAATCGTCTTTACTCTCTCTCTCTCTCTGTCTGTCTGTCTGTCTGTCTCTCTCTCTCTCTCTCTCTTTCTCTCTGTGTGGTGTGTGTGTGTGTGTGTGTGTGTGCCTGTCTATCTGTCTCTCTGATATGTGAGAGCAGAGAGATAATAAGAACAGAATGTCAGACGGGCCTGCGTGCCCAATTCTTGGCCCTTTGAAATTAAAGTTTGTTCTCTGGTTCTGTCTGTCTGTCTCTCTCTCTCTCTCTCTCTCTCTCTCTCTCTCTGTGTATGTGTGTGTGAGTGTGTGTGTGTCTCTCTCTCTCTTTCTCTCTGTCCATCAGACCGACCGTCCGTCTATCCGTCCTTTGTCCGTCTCTCTCTCTCTCTCTCTCTCTCTCTCTCTCTCTCTCTCTCTCTCTCTCTCTCTCTCTCTCTCTCTCTCTCTCTCTCTCTCTCTCTCTCTCTCTCTCTCTCTCATGTCTGAAGAGCTTTCAAGGTCGCACTGCCGCTGTCCTACATAATCCACCTTCTTCCGTCCTACCATGATGAATGAACAGTTCTATATCTTCTGTCTGTCATCAGTCTGACAAGGGTGAACAGTGACACCGCTCTTAAACACCACAAACTAGGTTAGCTCTACGGATTATTGTTCAGACTAGCGGCTGGTAATCTGGTGTCAAGATTCAATTGCCTAATTTCCGAGAATTCTCCAGTGTGATTTTTTGTCTTTTTTTTTTTTTGGGCCGTGGGCGGTTAGAATATCTTCTAGCTCTGCCCTCTCTCTCGGGTAGTGAAATCAGATACCAAGCTTTCTGGGAAAAGGGTGAAAAACAGGAAGTCAAATGTGCAGTTGTGCATGTTAAACATTTTGCAACAGTCAGAAATCGTAGGAGAAGTCTGCAAGCTCCATGGCAAAATTGTAAGGAAATAAAACCTACCAATAAGTACGTGGAACCCGCTACATGGGGTGGCATCTGTCTAGAACAGTGGTTCTCAACCGGTGGGGAATTCCCCCCCCCCCACAGGGGGGGGGGGAATTTTAGGATTTCCAGGAAGGGGGGGGGGGGGAGTGAAGATCATTTCAAGATCCCGTAAATACAAGAACCGATTACTTGATATTGCTTTTCCTTTCATACTTTACAGTTACGCACGTCTCATCCTCCTAAAATTCATTTTATAAAGTAAGTAGACCCACAAATCACGTTTTATGTGGTTGTCTAGACCTTTTTTAACATATTTATCTTCCATTTTTACGTATACTGTGTAGGGGTGGGGGATTTTTAGGTAGGAAATATGAAAGGGGGGGGGGGGAAGAATGACGTTCTGAAAATATGGTGAAGGGGGGCACGGACCAAATTTTTTATAGGAAAGGGGGGGGGTCCCGTAAATACAAGAACCGATTACTTGATATTGCTTTTCCTTTCATACTTTACAGTTACGCACTGTCTCATCCTCCTAAAATTCATTTTATAAAGTAAGTAGACCCACAAATCACGTTTTATGTGGTTGTCTAGACCTGTTTTAACATATTTATCTTCCATTTTTACGTATACTGAGTAGGGGTGGGGGGATTTTTAGGTAGGAAATATGAAAAGGGGGGGGGGGGGGAAGAATGACGTTCTGAAATATGGTGAAGGGGGGCACGGACCAAATTTTTTATAGGAAAGGGGGGGGGGGGGAATGACGTTCTGAAAATATGGTGAAGGGGGGCACGGACCAAATTTTTGATAGGAAAGGGGGGGGGGGATGACGTTCTGAAAATATGGTGAAGGGGGCACGGGCCAAAAAAGGTTGAGAACCACTGGTCTAGAAGAAGTAATCTTCGCACAAATGCATGATGAAGTCTCATACACTGACCTCTCATGTGAATAAGCTAGGTGTAATACACTGACCTCTCAAGTGAATAACTAGGTGTAATACACTGACCTCTCATGTGAATAACTAGGTGTAATACACTGACCTCTCATTGAATAACTAGGTGTAATACACTTACCTCTCATGTGAATAGCTAGGTTAACACACTGACCTCTCAAGTGAATAACTAGGTGTAATACACTGACCTCTCATGTGAATAACTAGGTGTAATACACTGACCTCTCATGTGAATAACTAGGTGTAATACACTGACCCTCTCAGGCAAATAACTATATGTAATGCACTTACCTTTCAGGTAAATAACTAGGTGTAACACTGACCTCTCAATAGCTAGGCGTAATATACTGACCTCTCGGGTCAATAACTAAGTGTAACACTGACCTCTCAGGTCAATAATTAGGTGTAATATACTGACCTCTCAAGTGAATAATTAAGTGTAACACTGACCTCTCAAGTGAATAACTAAGCGTAACGCTGACTTCTCAGGTCAATAACTAGGCGTCACATACTGACCTCTTAGGTCAATAACTAGGTGTAATACACTGTCCTCTCGGGTGAATAACTAGGTGTAACACTGACCTCTCAAGTCAATAACTAGGCGTCACATACTGACCTCTTAGGTCAATAACTAGGCTTCGCATACTGACCTCTCAGGTCAATAACTAGGTGTAATACACTGTCCTCTCGGGTGAATAACTAGGTGTAACACTGACCTCTCAAGTCAGTAACTAGGCGTAACATACTGACATATCAGGTAAATAACAGGGTGTAATACTGACCTCTCAGGTGAATAACTGGATGTAATACACTGACCACTCAAGTGAATATCTAGGTGTAATACACGACCACTCAGGTGAATAACTAGGTGTAATACTGACCTCAGGTGAATAACTGGGTGTAATACACTGACCACTCAAGTGAATAACTAAGTGTAACACACTGACCACTCAAGTGAAGAAATAGGTGTAATACAATGACCACTCAATTGAAGAAATAAGTGTAATACACTGACCACTCAGGTGAATAACTAGACATAACAATGATCTCTCAGGTGAATAACTGGGTGTAACACTGACCTCTCAGGTGAATAACTATGTGTAACACACTGACCACTCAAGTGAAGAAATAGGTGTAATACACTGACCACTCAGGTGAAGAAATAGGTGTAATACACTGACCTCCCAGGTGAATAACTAGGTGTAACACACTGAACTTTCAGGTGAATAACTAGGTGTAACACATTGCCGTCGAATGAGGAAGAAGAAAGAATTAATGGAAGACATTATTTTATTCTTCTTTCGTTCCCTTGAAATGTGTCTATATCTGCAATGTTATCTCTTGTATGAACTTCGCTGTCATTTTGTATTTTTAGTTCACTCAGTGGTCCATAGAGTTTATCTTCCACTGTTGTTTCTCTAGGTCAGAAGGTTTGCTTAGATATGTTGTATTTTGGGCAACCCTGGAGTATGTGCTCTGCTGTCTGCGACGCCAATCCACATGTGCACATGGCTGTTTCACCAATCTTGACTTTTGTATACATGTGGTTGCGTAATCTATTGTATCCTGTTCTTAGACGCATAATAATGATTTGTTCTTTTATCGAATTCATAAAAGAGAGAAACATATTTTGGCTATTAAAGGAAACATGACACTCTTATAAAAGCCATACTAGAAGTCATAATATTGTCAGGTCTTATTCAGATATGACTAATCTATCATATGACAGTAGACTGCACTACCTGCTTTCTGTTAGCGCCGAATGTTGGCGGCGCTCACCAAACCTGACACCCGGTTGCAAGTACAGTTGGATTAGATTAGGTCAATATTCAGTAAAACCTTGGTTTTCGTCGATACTGATCCGGCAGCTTCTGCAGCTTGTCTTGTTCCAGACATATTGGTGTTACCTTTCCTCTGGAGTAAACCAGGCAGGCCTAGAGAGGGATCATGCTGCATGGCCAACACAGGTTCTCTAAACTCTGCCTAGGCTTTGTGTTATGGAGAGGTATAATTTTACAAACTATCGTCTGTCAAGGCGGAACGGAGCCAGCCAGAAGGAAAATATAAAGGCAGTCACGTGGTCGGAAGTGCTACCATTGCAAAGATAACCGGAGGTGAATTATTAGCAAGCCTATCTGAGTGTCACCTGAGACAGAAACAAAGTGTTGACAATCAATTGCAAGCAATCTTCATTGTGGAGACGGCACCACACACACATATATGCCATTGGAGATATGGTGTTTAGTTAGCTGCGTGCCCTTTACATGATGTCACAATCAGCCCCGGCATATTTTGGCTATTTGTGATTTGCTTGGCAAATTTTACTTCCAGTAGTTTACCAATGCTTTCTGAACGACCGACGCACACACCATTGATTTCAGCACAAAGCTATCTGCTCTTAAATCGACCGATGATTTCGAACGCTCGACACGATGTCGCCGGGAAGTTGTGAACCTGCGATCGCTAAGTCGAAGTGATTTGGTGTTAGGCCCATATTTTTGGCACCAAACAAAACAATATTTTTGTTTACTGGCGTAGATAATAGATCCATTCTGCTCAACGATTTCATGCCTGCCTAAAAATTCGCGCGGGGCAGGCGCCTACCGGTTGTTTATGTTTCCATTTCAGGAAGCAATATGAACTAATGCAATGGCTTGAATACAACTCTAATGCTTTATTGCCTTTATTAGTGTTTTGTTTCGTTTTATTTTTTGAGTTAGCTCGCTTTTAACTCGAGCGTAGTCCATGATGAGATGTAGCATATAACCTTATCATTATGTCCTCCCAACAAAAAAAATTTTTTGTTCTGGAGATTTTACATCAGATCTCAGTGTTTGTTTATATGCGGTATATAATTTACGGGTCAGAGCTGAAGTGCATATTATGAAATGTATTATACCTTCACACGGAAACACCAGCATTCAATAGTGAATTTTCTCGTGCTGCACGGGAATTTCCTTAAGACAAGAACGTCACATAGTGGAACGGAAGTGTTCAGAGGTGTCGTCAATAATTCTACCTATAGTGGGTTCTTTCATGAAACGTGATTATTTTATAAATCTTACAATTTATCGCTAACATCTGAATATGTGAATATTAATGAATGGGATTGAATGAAATTGTGTACACTTCAAAGCATCACTATGAAGTTGTACACATATTTTTGTCAAGAAGCTGATCACAGGAAACTTTTTCATACTATAACAAATCCCGGGAAAAGAAACGTGTATGCATTGGGTTTGAGTAAACGGTCATTTCGACGATGGGTGCAAGAATCTGGAATGAAACCACCACGCGATAAACAAACGGTTAGTAGAAAGGCAATTGTAGACAGCTTTGACTAGGATGTCATAAGGCTAGCTATTATAAAAATGCTGGATACCAAAGAAACAGTGACTGTAAGAAAATTCTCGGTCTTTACTAATATTACACAATGCACCCACTTCCATACGGATATGGATACGCCTTGTGTCATCACCCGAATTGACGCGCATTACTATAAAACAAGTTTGTTACCGTGAATTCACTGCATTTTCGCCAAACCATCAAAGAAATGATTTCAGTTGTTTTTGGACATATCAAAGACATATTCCTTGGGTGGAAGTAATTACAAGACAGTAGGAAAAATTTCATAACGATGCAGAAGGCAGGCTAGAAATAAATTGATCGGCAATCATTTGTGAACGGACTCTGTGAGGCTAGGCTGATAATGCCTTGAGCGGGGTAGACTCATATTTGTATAGACCAATCGGCACTCGGTGGGTGATGTGTTCAGTATCAAGCTGACCGCCTTTACTTCCCAGACATTTCTTCTATCAGATCGCCTGGTCTTTAGTTCATTGTTAAGCAGTAAACAGTAACGGCATTCTGGAATCTCCAATGACTATTGGCCGATAACTTATTGTTGTAATTGTTATTTCGTCATCGTTATGAATTTTCTGCTATATATGTACTTCTCTTAGTCTCATTCTTTGATTTCAAGAGCGGGTTGTTTGTTCTCATTGTCTGTTGGTCCGCTGTTTGTGTAGAAAACTCTGACAAGAACGGATTGATTCTCTTAATTTGATGGACTATTTTCTGTGTAGAAAGCTCTTACAAGAACTGGTTGATTCTCCTTATCTGTTGGGCTGTGTAGAAAGCTCTTACAAGAACGGGTTGATTCTCCTTATCTGTTGGGCCGTTGTCTGTGTAGAAAGCTCTTACAAGAACGGATTGATTCTCCTTACCTGATGGGCCGTTGTTTGTGTAGAAAGCTCTTACAAGAACGGATTGATTCTCCTAATTTGATGGGCCGTTGTCTGTGTAGAAAGCGCTTACAAGAACGGGTTGATTCTCCTAATTTGATGGACCATTGTCTGTGTAGAAAGCTCTTACAAGAACGGATTGATTCTCCTAATTTGATGGACCATTGTCTGTGTAGAAAGCGCTTACAAGAACGGGTTGATTCTCCTAATTTGATGGACCATTGTCTGTGTAGAAAGCTCTTACAAGAACGGGTTGATTCTCCTAATTTGATGGACCATTGTCTGTGTAGAAAGCTCTTACAAGAACGGGTTGATTCTCCTTATCTGTTGGGCTGAGTAGAAAGCTCTGACAAGAACGGATTGGTTCTTAATACTTGTGTAGAAAGCGCATCGGTTGTAGCAGTGAGGTCACAAGCTAGGCCTCACATTGTCCCAGACACTAAAGCACCTCTTTGTTGTCTAGACCATCCACAGAACGAGCCTAAGTCCGGCCAACATTCCACAGATCACCAGTCCTCTTCCCAGACGTGAACTTGGGTGCTGTATCACACATCCCACTGGTTTCTAAACATCCAGTGCCAGCTGGTTTAAAATTATGGGGCAAGCACCATGTACAAAACAGGCCTTATGGAATAATTTCGAGTTGGTTCGCTTCCAGTCTTGATCAGGTCTGTGTTCTTGTACCGAGACCAATATATGACCAAGCCATCCACGTATATATCTCTCTGCCTTCCCTTGCTCTTTCCCCATCAATTTTGCCAGTAGTCGCAAAGTTGTCTAATTTATTTCCCCTCATAAAGTGCACACCAAACTTTGTATAATTTCTCTAACCAGTTTACGGTTTTCATCTGTTAATTCTCATATTTCGTATAATTTTCTCATGAAGAGTTGAGTTAAGAACCGACATCACCACACTCGGGACATTCCCATACGTGCTCTGTCCTCAACATCAACAGCCAGCGACGGGTCCAGTACTAAAAGCACCAGTAGCAGTCTGCTTATGTGTCCGTCTGGCCTTTGCTCGAAGCACTGACTGTCGGCCATATCTTTTGGTCACTCCCTGCCGGACCATTCTCTCCAGGTTATGATGATCTGTCTGTTCTTCCACACAGTACACATGACCCCAAAAGTCCCTGACGACATGCCTGACCCAAGACTCCTGGAGACATGTTGCAAATCGTATCATGGATGCTGAGGTAAACAGCAAAAGGTCATTTTTCTCGCGTAAGGTGCATTTTAGGAGAAAAAGAATGTTGATGTGCTACATAAACCTGTGCTTTTGTGTGGAAGTGAAGCGTGGACAATGAGCAAACAGGCTGAAAAACATCTGGTGGCTGTGGAAATGTGGTTTCTGAGGAACATGCAAAGAATACCACGGACAGGCAGAAAAATCAATGACAAGTCTTACGAGAAACAAATGAAAATCATAAACTGATTAGATGAATTAGACGTAGACAGTCAACATTGTTTGGTCACGTTATGAGAAAAAATAAATTGGAGAACTTGGTGACAAATGGCAAGATTGAGGGGAAAAGAACAAGAGAAAAGCATAAAAGTTAATACCTAGACGGCTTGACCACGTGGCATGGTGGAGACAGAAACACGGAGCTGATTACAATCCAGTGCAACGCGGTCTGCTGCCAAATCGGTCGCAGCTGTGTTTCAAACGCGGGTAAGCGGCCTTATGAATCGCGCCCGTGAAGCCTTTAGCCACGGAGAACCGGCCCTTCATGGATACAAATTGGATATTAACACATTGAATACAGCAACAATAATACATTATATATAATACAATAATACATAATACAATAATACATTTACAACTAATGGAAACAAGAAGACAGAACAAAAATAATCCTGCCAAATATGAAGAAATTCACAGAAAAGTCAGAACCTTATGTAAGGAGGCTAAAGAAACATGGCTTGAGAAAAATTGCAGAGAAATTGAAAAACAACACAACAGTAAAAATGCGAAACTAATGCACAAAAGAATTCAGGAGATTACTAATCAAAGAACACGTACATCAGCAGGCTGCCTAAAGACAAAAGATGGAAGAGTCATAAAAAAAGATCAGATTTTACATGTATGGTCAGATTACGTGAAAAACCTTTATGACGATAACAGAGACGAACAATATATTGTTCAAAATAACAATGAAGGGCCAGCAATTTTGAAGATGGAGGTTCAGAATGCTCTTAATCATATGAAATCTGGCAAGACCCCTGGTCCAGACAGCGTCACAACAGAAATGATTAATGCTTTAGAAGAATATGGAATAGATAAAGTTACCAGTCTGCTTAATACAATATATGATACTGGAAATATACCTCATGAGTTATGTAATTCTGTATTTATTGCAATCCCAAAGAAATCAGGAGCCTTGGAATGTGATCAACATCGAACAATTAGTATAATGAGTCACATCACGAAGATTTTGCTAAGAATTATCATGCAAAGAGTTAGGAGGAAAATACAACCTGAAATAGGAGAAGAACAATGTGGGTTTGTAGTAGGCAAGGGTACGGTAAATGCTGTGTATATACTGAGAACCGTAATCGAACGTTCTATAGAAGTAAACAAAGATCTACACCTTTGCTTTATTGACTACACAAAGGCCTTTGATAAAGTGAGACATGTCAACATGATAAGGATGCTTGAAGATCTACAAATTGATGGGAAAGACCTTAGACTTGTAAAAAACATATATTGGAAACAACAAGCTGCCATAAGAGTTGATAATGAAGTAAGCCAATATCAGCCTATTAAGAGAGGTGTGAGACAGGGATGTGTAATGTCTCCAGATCTGTTTTCCCTGTACAGTGAAAATATTTTCAGAAATATTAAAATATGGAAGGAATCAACATTGGGGGACGATGCATCAATAACATTAGATATGCAGATGATACAGTCTTGATTGCAGACAATGAACAGGACCTGCAAAATTTAGTAGATGCGGTTGTTACACACAGTGAACAACAAGGGTTAGAATTAAATTGTAAAAAGACACAGATTATGGTCGTCACTAGGAAGAACGAAATACCACAGTGTAATATACAAGTAAATGGGAATATTCTTCAACAAGTGAATAGGTACAATTATCTCGGAACAGTAATAACATCTGATGGGAGATGCCTTGAAGAGATTAGAACAAGAATCGCCATGGCAAAAGTAGCCTTTAGCAAGATGAAAAACATACTGACCAATAAAAAGATGTCAATTGAAACGAGAAAAAGAGTGTTGAGATGCTACATAGAACCTGTACTTTTATATGGATGTGAAGCTTGGACAATGAGCAGCCAGGCTGAAAAACATCTGATGGCTGTAGAAATGTGGTTTCTGAGGAAAATGCAAAGAATACCATGGACAGCCAGAAAGACCAATGAAGAAGTCCTTCAAGAAACAAATGAAGATCGTAAACTGATCAGAGACATTAGACGCAGACAGTCACAAGGGGAAGACCTAGAAACAAGTATCTGGATGGCTTGGCCTTGTGGCATGGTCGAGACAGAAACACGGAACTGATCCACGACTCTGTTGATCGAGTGAGATGGCAGAACATGACCGCCCACGCTTACCGGCATGGCACATGATGGATGGATGGAATACATTGCACGGAAACTGACAAACCAGATTTGAAAGTGAAAATGAATAGGACAAGTTTCGAATGAGTTAACCTCCCCCCTCCCCCCCCCCCCCCCCCAAAAAAAAAAAAAAAAAAAATTATCTTGATCACTATCAGAAGATTGCAGATGTGAAACTGAAAATAAGAAAAGCTGCATATAGTGAAAGTTGTACTCCACAGCTGGTGAAATATTCCCAGAATCATATCGGGAAAGATCACCGTAGCCCACAGCTGGCGAATTATTCTAAGAATCATATCGGCAAATATCAATCATATCCTGCAATGTAAACATATCATTCTTTACATAGTCACACGTGCAGTGTTGGGGGACTATGAACACGAAGTTGAAAGAAGAAATCAACGCCTTTGACAGTTTAATATATGATTTAAAAACACATTCGGGCAAATAAAGAAAGGTAAGGACACGGTGACCTAGATATATGGCATGATCCCATGACAAGCAATAAGATACGGTGACCTAAACATATGACATGATCCCATGACAAGCAAAAAGGCACGGTGACCTGAACATATGGCATGATCCCATGACCAGCAAAAAGGCACGGTGACCTGAACATATGGCATGATCCCATGACAAGCAATAAGATACGGTGACCTAGACATATGGCACGATCCCATGACAAGCAAAAAGACACGGTTATCTAGATATATGGCATGATCCCATGACAAGCAAAAAGACACGGTGACCTAGACATAAGGCATGATCCCATGACAAGCAATAAGATACGGTGACCTAGACATATGGCACGATCCCATGACAAGCAAAAAGACACGGTTATCTAGATATATGGCATGATCCCATGACAAGCAAAAAGACACGGTTATCTAGATATATGGCATGATCCCATGACAAGCAAGAAGACACGGTGACCTAGACATATGGCATGATCCCATGACAAGCAAGAAGACACGGTGACCTAGACATATGACGTGATCCCATGAAAAGCAAGAAGACACGGTGACCTAGACATAAGGCATGATCCCATGAAAAGCAAGAAGACACGGTGACCTAGACATAAGGCATGATCCCATGAAAAGCAAGAAGACACGGTGACCTAGACATAAGGCGTGATCCCATGACAAGCAAACAAGTTAGCTGCATGTTTTTCTTTACAGGGCGTTGCAATCAAGCTCATCATTTCTTTTAGCCGTTTGTTATTTCTAGGCAATTTTACTTTCAGTAGTTTGGCATTGATTTATGAACGGCCGTCGCTCAAGCTATTGTAAAAAATCAACGCACAACTGCGTTTGATTTCGAAACCGGTAGGCGGGTTTGTGAAACTGCCTTCGTTGCCCCTCAGCTACAGATGCTGGCCAGTAAAACAAAGTGAAAGGTAATCTAGTATCACATGCTGAAGCAAAGGGGTGGAGTATTAGACTTTCACAAATACTAGGTTACACCACAATGAGGGAGGCGAACTAGTGATCTACAAGGATAATGTATGCTCGGTGTGTGCTGATGTGCATAAATTAGTGGCTGAGACACTGGAACCCACAAGACGGACGAAATAGGGGGAGATCTGAAACTACACGGAGAAGAGAATTACAGGCAGAGATGAATAATGTTAGGACATTGGGGGGGGGGGGGGGGGGAGACGAACTAGTGATCTACAAGGATAATGTATGCTCGGTGTGTGAACTGATGTGCATAAATTAGTAGCTGAGACACTGGAACCCACAAGACGGACGAAATGGAGGAGATCTGAAACTACACGGAGAAGAGAATTACAAGCAGAGATGAATAATGTTGGGAGGACATGGGGGCGGGGGGAGCTGCAGGAGGGAGCTAGAGCTAAGGAGATAGCGAAAGACTGGACGGTTTGGCGTGGATTGGTTTGAAGGCCTAACCCCTAATAGGGGGAGGAAAGAGAAACGAAGAAGAAGAAGAAGAAGAAGAAGAAGAAGAAGAAGAAGAAGAAGAAGAAGAAGAAGAAGAAGAAGAAGAAGAAGAAGAAGAAGAAGAAGAAGAAGAAGAAAAGAAATATTGACAGACACTCAGCATAATCCTGTGCCTTGTCGGCTGGCGTGGCGATCATGCCTTTCCACACATTGCTATCTCCAACGGCATTGACTCCCTTCCGTGCTATGACACAAGACTATCAAGAATCTTCTTCCGCTGCCTTCCTCTATCTCTCTTTCCACAAATCTTTCCAGTTGTCACAACATGTTCCAGGTTTTGTCTTTTCATAACGTGACCAAAAAACGATGACTGCCTCTTTCTGACGTTTGTAATAAGTTGTCTATGTGACTTTCTTTTTAAGTGATCAGGACTCACTGATAGACACTCATAGAAATGGAAAATATATGAGGAAAAAATGTAACTAGGAGAGAACACACCAGACAACTCAAAAGAAATAGACAGTCAAGAATGTCCAGGGGAAAAAATAAACAAACGAAAAAACAATATTTAACTCCGAATTCCAAAAATATCTATCTAAACGACAGGAAGATTGATCTTTCAGCATAGACCGCCTGATTTCCCCCAGATAAAACTTCCTGGTAGAGTTCTAGCTCCAGTTCTTTTACTTTACACGAGCAAATACTCAGCAGACTTCCTAGATTGTTTTTAAGTGATCAGGGCTCGCTGATAGACCCATTCTAAAAGGGACATTAGAAAATGTTATGTGAAGCAAAGGCTACCAGCGTGGCATTGATCCCGTCAGTATGGAGTACCGGTCGGTCCAAACATACGGGGCTAGCACATATATACCCAATATGTCACTGAGCGTGGAAAGGGGACTTTTATGCTAGCACATATATACCCAATATGTCACTGAGCGTGGCACGGGGTCTTTTACTTGTTTGTTGGCTAGTTGGAGCGGCTGGCCGAGTGGCTAACAACGCTGGGTTCTCCACTGGGAGACCCAAGTTCGAATCCTCCGTAAGGTGTAGATTTTTGTCTATCGGGGGCAAAAAGAAATTCCTAACCTGCACAGTTAGCGGCGACTGCACTAGCCAGACGGCCTTAATTCCCCAGGCTCAAGACTCCCCTGTCATTCACGGCAAGGTACCTACTATAGGCAGTAGATGGCAGACAGCTGGCTAGTTGTTAGCCATGGCTCTTGGTAGCACAGTGGCCCATGGACACCGTGATGACGCATTCGAGCCGTATCGAGGCCGGTATTTCCACCACTATTTGTTGTTGGTGTTTATTCATTCGCTTTTGAGCTCTAGCGTAATCCATGCAAGGCTGATTTTTGAGTGTGAGCCAACTTTCACTATTACCAGTGTCCCTCGTCATTAGGCCAGCACACTCCGACTCTTGAGGTGCTTGTAATTTATATCTTCTAGTCAAGGACGACCTGCTCTGTGGCGAAGGAGTTACGGACGCAATTCGTAATCCCACGTACTGGGTTCGAAACACAGCTGCGGGCGATATAGCAGCAGACCACCTTGCGTTGGTATTTCATACAATGGTATTAGTGCCGGTTGTTCAGAAAACAAACTACTGAACGTTAACTTTCCAAGAAATCATAAACAGCCAAAAATTGCTGGCGTTGACTGCGACGTCCTGTAAAGGACAAGCAACTGTTGTTGTTTTTTACGTCAAGGACGAGAAGTCAGCATGTTAGTCTAGCTGACAGATATGTGGATTGAACACTGACACGGGTTTCCGTATCGATCCAGCTTAAAATAGGTACTTGGAAACTTCGTAGTAAGTGGTCGGGATAAAACTGACCAATCACGGTCACGCATTGAATGCCAAAGATCTAAACACAGGAGCTATCAAAATGTACCCAGTGTGTCTTGAGGAGTGAAAAGGGGTGCTTTACTGTACTATCTACTAGTTTGTTTTTTGTTGTTTTTTTTTTTTTGCATATCCTTTACAGGACATCGCTGTCATCACCAGCATCTTTCAGCTGTATGTTGATCTCTTGGCAAGATTACGCTCAGTAGTTTGCCATTGCTTTCTGAGCGGCCGGCTCACATACCCCGTAAGTTACCGATGCGACTTCGAACCACTGCTGATTCTCACCGTCATCACGTTACCGACGAGAGTATACGAGATTACGGAGAAAAGTCATAACCTCTAAGCCACGAAGCCGGCATCTACTAGTTACCTTTACACAAATTACCCTGTTTCTATACCAAGAAACTCATCATATATTGGGCTCTTTTCATAGTTTGTCTCCCCTTTCTCGGATAACTATTTATCTTTGATTGCTTTCTGATGACTTCCTTATGTTTGTTTTTTAAAGACGTCTTGAGGCGTATTTTAGCATATGGTGCTACTCCTTTATTTTTATAGACCAATCAGCACACGTGGGGTCAAGCAGTCAATGTCACGGTGATGGCTTTGATTAACCTAATATAACCAGTCATGGTTGAAATGTCCGGAATAATGGTGACAAACAAACAGCTGAAATAATTGAAAACGTCATAAATATGTCCACATCAAGATAACTGGCAAAGAAACATCAAATCTAGCCACGCTTTTTCAGTAAACTTTGTTTACAAATTGATAAATAACGAAATGTATTCTGTACTTAATGAGATAGGTACTTTATCACGAGTATTGATATTTCTTCTTCATCTTTAGCCCTTTATTCGCCTCTGGGGTATAGAGTATAGGCCCTGCAAACAGCTCACCCCAACTCCCTTATCCTTTGCTATCTCATGCAGCTCTCTATTATTCATCTCTGTTTCTACTTCTCTATTTATGTATGTGTTTTGGGTCTTTCTCTGTTTCTCTTGCCCTGTGTTTTCCATCCAAACGCCTTCTAGTTACGCTATTCTCAGGCGTTTCAATGGACCCCAGCCCCAGCGTTGTTTCTTCACGACTTGATTCATGAGTACTTGTATAGTTCATTCCGTGAACGTCACGTGCTACACACGCTAACACGTAGTAAAATAAGTCAAGAAAGGCAAAGAAAGCGGCCACAACTTTATAACATACAATCTACCTGGGAAGATTAATTCGATCAACACATGGCTGAAGAACTCGTATGTGTCGGCGGAAAGGCGCAGACATCGCAGATCTGCTGTAAGCTGTCACAACGCAATTACGTCCAAAACAAAAATTCGGACGAACGAAGAAGAAGAACATATAATCTTACATGCCAAAATTATGTATCATAATAAACTGTTGTCCGGAGGTCAGTGTGGCCGAATAGATAAGAGTTCGTTCTTAAACATCCGGTGTTGATGTAAAGGTAAAGAGTCAACACCGGTCAGTTGGACTAAATGTTGACTTCTCGACCTTGACTCGGGGACGTAAATTGCAAGTACCTCAGAAGTCGGGGGGGTTCGCCTGATTGCAGGGACACTGGAAAAAAAGAGATAGCTAATCCACACGCTAAGATCAGTTTAGTGCTTCTAGAAGTAGTAGCATATGGACTACGCATGCCAGAAATGTTGCCCAACACTATGAACATTGCAACAGTGCCACGGAAAATTACAAACATTCGCTGAACATTAGTATTTTGAAAGGCACAGGGAAAACTTTGGCTTGAAACGGAAGTTCTGGCAAGCGACAGACACAGGTGAAAGAAGTCATAGAGTGCAGAAGTGGGGCGATTCCCCAACTATTTTCTGGGATATGGGAGAAGCAATGGGAGAAAGCTGTGACACTGTACACGATGGCTACTATAGTTACACCCGTTCCCTTATTTACTGTGTGATTCATCTGAAAGGCGTACGCTGATAAGGATATTTAAAAAATTACCACGGACATACCTGAAAATATGCGCATAAACGTGCCAGTATTGTACTAGGCTGGGAAGCAGAACGTTTAATATCAAAGAGGTCATCAGTTTGATAGATGATAATGTAGGAGTGTCAGAGACTAAGTGGAAAGAAATCAGATTTCATTCCAAAAGGTACACTATACAACTAGAGCGTTGTGGTGCAGATATATGAACACTGAATACAAATAGAACGTTGTGGTGCAGATACATGGAACACTGAATACAACTAGAAGGTTGTGGTACAGATACATGGACACTGAATACAACTAGAGCGTTGTGGTGCAGATATCATGGACACTGAATACAAACTAGAACGTTGTGGTGCAGATACATGAACACTGAATACAACTAGAGCGTTGTGGTGCAGATACATGAACACTGAATACAACTATAAGGTTGTGGTACAGATACATGGACACTGAATAAAACTATAAGGTTGTGGTACAGATACATGGACACTGAATACAACTAGTGTTGCAAATATATGGACACTGAATACAACTAGAACGTTGTGGTGCAGATACGTGGACACTGAATACAACTAGAAGGTTGTGGTGCAGATACATGGACACTGAATATAACTAGAACGTTGTGGTGCAGATACTTGGACACTGATACAACTCGAAGATTGTGGTGGCAGATACATGGACACTGAATACAACTAGAACGTTGTGGTGCAGATACATGGACAATGAATACAACTAGAACGTTGTGGTGGCAGATACATGGACACTGAATACAACTAGTGGTGCAAATATATGGACACTGAATACACTAGAAAACGTTGTGGTGCAGATACGTGGACACTGAATACAACTAGAAGGTTGTGGTACAGATACATGGACAATCTGAATACAACTAGAAGGTTGTGGTACAGATACATGGACACTGAATACAACTAGAAGGTTGTGGTACAGATACGTGGACACTGAATACAACTAGAAGGTTGGTGTACAGATACATGGACACTGAATACAACTAGAAGTTGTGGTACAGATACATGAACACTGAATACACTAGAGCGTTGTGGTGCAGATACATGAACACTGAATACAACTAGAGCGTTGTGGTGCAGATACAGAACACTGAATACACTAGAGCGTTGTGGTGGCAGATATATGGACACTGAATACAAATAGAACGTTGTGGTGCAGATACTGAACACTGAATGACAACTAGAGCGTTGTGGTGCAGATACATGGACACTGAATACAACTATAAGGTTGTGGTACAGATACATGGACACTGAATAAAACTATAAGGTTGTGGTACAGATACATGGACACTGAATACAACTAGTGTTGCAAATATATGGACACTGAATACAACTAGAACGTTGTGGTGCAGATACGTGGACACTGAATACAACTAGAAGGTTGTGGTGCAGATACATGGACACTGAATATAACTAGAACGTTGTGGTGCAGATACATGGACACTGAATGCAACTAGAACGTTGTGGTGCAGATACTTGGACACTGAATACAACTAGAAGATTGTGGTGCAGATACATGGACACTGAATACAACTAGAACGTTGTGGTGCAGATACATGGACACTGAATACAACTAGAACGTTGTGGTGCAGATACATGGACACTGAATACAACTAGTGGTGCAAATATATGGACACTGAATACAACTAGAACGTTGTGGTGCAGATACGTGGACACTGAATACAACTAGAAGGTTGTGGTACAGATACATGGACACTGAATAACAACTAGAAAGGTTGTGGTACAGATACATGGACACTTTCACAACTAGAAGGTTGTGGTACAGATACGTGGACACTGAATACAACTAGAAGGTTGTGGTACAGATACATGGACACTGAATACAACTAGAAGGTTGTGTACAGATACATGGACACTGAATACAACTAGTGTTGCAAATATATGGACACTGAATACAACTAGAACGTTGTGGTGCAGATACGTGGACACTGAATACAACTAGAAGGTTGTGGTGCAGATACATGGACACTGAATATAACTAGAACGTTGTGGTGCAGATACATGGACACTGAATGCAACTAGAACGTTGTGGTGCAGATACTTGGACACTGAATACAACTAGAAGATTGTGGTGCAGATACATGGACACTGAATACAACTAGAACGTTGTGGTGCAGATACATGGACACTGAATACAACTAGAACGTTGTGGTGCAGATACATGGACACTGAATATAACTAGAACGTTGTGGTGCAGATACATGGACACTGAATATAACTAGAATGTTGTGGTGCAGATACATGGACACTGAATACAACTAGAACGTTGTGGTGCAGATACATGGACACTGAATACAACTAGAGCATTGTGGTGCAGATACATGGACACTGAATACAACTAGAACGTTGTGGTGCAGATACATGGACACTGAATACAACTAGAAGGTTGTGGTGCAGATACATGGACACTGAATACAACTAGAAGGTTGTGGTGCAGATACATGGACACTGAATACAACTAGAACGTTGTGGTGCAGATACATGGACACTGAATACAACTAGAACGTTGTGGTGCAGATACATGGACACTGAATGCAACTAGAACGTTGTGGTGCAGATACATGGTACATGGACACTGAATACAACTAGAGCGTTGTGGTGCAGATACATGGACACTGAATGCAACTAGAACGTTGTGGTGCAGATACTTGGACACTGAATACAACTAGAAGATTGTGGTGCAGATACATTGACACTGAATACAACTAGAACGTTGTGGTGCAGATACATGGACACTGAATACAACTAGAACGTTGTGGTGCAGATACATGGACACTGAATATAACTAGAACGTTGTGGTGCAGATACATGGACACTGAATATAACTAGAATGTTGTGTTGCAGATACGTGGACACTGAATACAACTAGAACGTTGTGGTGCAGATACATTGACACATGAATACAACTAGAGCATTGTGGTGCAGATACATGGACACTGTAATACAACTAGAACGTTGTGGTGCAGATACATGGACACTGAATACAACTAGAAGGTTGTGGTGCAGATTACATGGACACTGAATACAACTAGAAGGTTGTGTGCAGATACATGGACACTGAATACAACTAGAAAGGTTGTGGTGCAGATACATGGACACTGAATACAACTAGAACGTTGTGGTGCAGATACATGGACACTGAATGCAACTAGAGCGTTGTGGTGCATATACTATGGACACTGAATGCAACTAGAGCGTTGTGGTGCAGATACATGGACACTGAATGCAACTAGAACGTTGTTGTGCAGATACATGGACACTGAATGCAACTAGAGCGTTGTGGTGCAGATACATGGACACTGAATACAACTAGAGCGTTGTGGTGCAGATACATGGACACGGAATACAACTAGAGCGTTGTGGTGCAGATACATGGACACTGAATGCAACTAGAGCGTTGTGGTGCAGATACATGGACACTGAATGCAACTAGAGCGTTGTGGTGCAGATACATGGGAACACTGAATACAACTAGAACGTTGTGGTGCAGATACATGGACCTGAATACAACTAGAGCGTTGGGTGCAGATAACATGGACACTTAATCCAACTATAGCCGTTGTGGTGCAGATACATGGACACTGAATACAACTAGAACGTTGTGGTGCAGATACATGGACACTGAATACAACTAGAAGTTGTGGTGCAGATACATGGACACTGAATACAACTAGAACGTTGTGGTGCAGATACATGGACACTGAATACAACTAGAACGTTGTGGTGCAGATACATGGACACTGAATACAACTAGAAACGTTGTGGTGCAGATACATGGACACTGAATACAACTAGAACGTTGTGGTGCAGATACATGGACACTGAATACAACTAGAACGTTGTGGTGCAGATACATGGACACTGAATACAACTAGAGCATTGTGGTGCAGATACATGGACACTGAATACAACTAGAACGTTGTGGTGCAGATACATGGACACTGAATACAACTAGAAGGTTGTGGTGCAGATACATGGACACTGAATACAACTAGAAGGTTGTGGTGCAGATACATGGACACTGAATACAACTAGAAGGTTGTGGTGCAGATACATGGACACTGAATACAACTAGAAGGTTGTGGTGCAGATACATGGACTCTGAATACAACTAGAAGGTTGTGGTGCAGATACATGGACACTGAATACAACTAGAAGGTTGTGGTGCAGATACATGGACACTGAATACAACTAGAACGTTGTGGTGCAGATACATGGACACTGAATACAACTAGAACGGGTTTTGGTGCAGATACATGGACACTGAATACAACTAGAACGTTGTGGTGCAGATACATGGACACTGAATACAACTAGAACGTTGTGGTGCAGATACATGGACACTGAATACAACTAGAACGTTGTGGTGCAGATACATGGACACTGAATACAACTAGAGCGTTGTGGTGCAGATACATGGACACTGAATACAACTAGAACGTTGTGGTGCAGATACATGGACACTGAATACAACTAGAGCGTTGTGGTGCAGATACATGGACACTGAATACAACTAGAGCGTTGTGGTGCAGATACATGGACACTGAATACAACTAGAGCGTTGTGGTGCAGATACATGGACACTGAATGCAACTAGAGCGTTGTGGTGCAGATACATGGACACTGAATACAACTAGAGCGTTGTGGTGCAGATACATGGACACTGAATACAACTAGAAGCGTTGTGGTGCAGATACATGGACACTGAATACAACTAGAAGCGTTGTGGTGCAGATACATGGACACTGAATACAACTAGAAGCGTTGTGGTGCAGATACATGGACACTGAATGCAACTAGAGCGTTGTGGTGCAGATACATGGACACTGAATACAACTAGAACGTTGTGGTGCAGATACATGGACACTGAATACAACTAGAGCGTTGTGGTGCAGATACATGGACACTGAATACAACTAGAGCGTTGTGGTGCAGATACATGGACACTGAATACAACTAGAGCGTTGTGGTGCAGATACATGGACACTGAATAGCAACTAGAGCGTTGTGGTGCAGATACATGGACACTGAATAGCAACTAGAGCGTTGTGGTGCAGATACATGGACACTGAATACAACTAGAAGCGTTGTGGTGCAGATACATGGACACTGAATACAACTAGAAGCGTTGTGGTGCAGATACATGGACACTGAATACAACTAGAGCGTTTGTGGTGCAGATACATGGACACTGAATACAACTAGAGCGTTGTGGTGCAGATACATGGACACTGAATACAACTAGAGCGTTGTGGTGCAGATACATGGACACTGAATACAACTAGAACGTTTGTGGTGCAGATACATGGACACTGAATGCAACTAGAAGCGTTGTGGTGCAGATACATGGACACTGAATACAACTAGAGCGTTGTGGTGCAGATACATGGACACTGAATAGCAACTAGAACGTTGTGGTGCAGATACATGGACACTGAATAGCAACTAGAACGTTGTGGTGCAGATACATGGACACTGAATACAACTAGAGCGTTGTGGTGCAGATACATGGACACTGAATACAACTAGAACGTTGTGGTGCAGATACATGGACACTGAATATAACTAGAAGCGTTGTGGTGCAGATACATGGACACTGAATACAACTAGAGCGTTGTGGTGCAGATACATGGACACTGAATACAACTAGAAGCGTTGTGGTGCAGATACATGGACACTGAATACAACTAGAAGCGTTGTGGTGCAGATACATGGACACTGAATACAACTAGAACGTTGTGGTGCAGATACATGGACACTGAATACAACTAGAACGTTGTGGTGCAGATACATGGACACTGAATACAACTAGAACGTTGTGGTGCAGATTACATGGACACTGAATACAACTAGAGCGTTGTGGTGCAGATACATGGACACTGAATACAACTAGAACGTTGCGGTGCAGATTCATGGACACTGAATACAACTAGAGCGTTGCGGTGCAGATACATGGACACTGAATACAACTAGAACGTTGTTGTGCAGATACATGGACACTGAATACAACTAGAGCGTTGTGGTTGCAGATACATGGACACTGAATACAACTAGAACGTTGTGGTGCAGATACATGGACACTGAATACAACTAGAACGTTGTGGTGCAGATACATGGACACTGAATACAACTAGAACGTTGTAGTGCAGATACATGGACACTGAATACAACTAGAACGTTATGGTGCAGATACATGGACACTGAATACAACTAGAGCGTTGTGGTGCAGATACATGGACCTGAATACAACTAGAAGGTTGTGGTGCAGATACATGGACACTGAATACAACTAGAAGATTGTGGTGCAGATACATGACACTGAATACAACTAGAGCGTTGTGGTGCAGATACATGACACGTAAAGCACTAGAACTTTGTGGGTGGCAGATACATGGACACTGATACAACTAGAAGGTTGTGGTGCAGATACATGGACACTGAATACAACTAGAAGGTTGTGGTGCAGATGCATGGACACTGAATAAATAAGAAGTGAAGACAAGTGCCTGGTCTGTTGCGAAAGCGTTACGGAATGCAATTCGTAATCCTGCATACCGCGTTCGAAACATAGCTGCGGGTTATTTGGCAGCAGACCTCCTTTCGTTGGTTTTCATAAAATGGTATGAGTGCCGGTCGTTCAGAAAGCAAAGGCAAACTACTGAACGTAAACTTGCCAAGAAATCAGAAACAGCCAAAATGCTGGGATTGACTACGGTGTCTTGTAAAGTATATGCAACTAACGTAAAAGAAAAGTAAAAGATTATTTTACACGAATCAAGGCGTGTTGGGCGTGTGGTGCCAGACTTATATGTTTACACACCAAGCGGCGCTAGAGGGATGGGGGTGGCCAATATCACGTTGGTCGCCTTCACTTCCCAGAACATTTCCTGGTACACATATTCTGAGTTCCCTTGAGAGCTTTAGTCCATTTAAAATTTCGCCTCGATGTTCTGCTTCTTCTTTCGTTCGCTCATAACTTATTTCCGTGACATCCTGATTGCTGTGGTGCGCCTCCTGGCTGGTTGCCTTCGTCTTCAGCACCTTTCTTTTGCTAGGGTAGACTGTGGTCTTACTCAAGTGTAGGTATGTATGTGTGTATGTGTACAAGTGTCCGCGCGTATATGCACTGCATACATATCTAGGGAAGTTTGGTTATTTTACGGCGCCAGAGATTCGCCATCACCCATTCTCTTCACTTGTTAGTTAAAATGTTCGGCCACGTGAAGACCAGGAGTTTGACTTTTGCTGCCATAGGTGATGAATGTACAAGTCAAGAAGGTATTTTGAAAGGTGGCGCGCTCACTCTCAACTCTGCACCTCGGCTATAACAGCAATTTGGAACCTCGCCTTGACGTGAATTCGAACCCATGGCCTCCGGCCCTGCAGGTAAGCGACAAGCCAATTCGCAACTGCCACTCTTGAAAAATGTGACAATAAAACCGAAGCCTATGACATATTGTTATATTCAGACGAATAAGGGAAATTAGTGTTGGGGCTTAGTCAGATATGACAGTAGACGGTAATATCTGCTTTCTGTTTCCCGAATATTGGGTGGCGCTCACTAAACCCGACACCCCACATGTGCAAACGACTTCGTTCGGGGGAGTACATTTGGAAGGGTACAAGCCTTATCTTAGTGCGAGGAAATGCAACCTAAAGACTAAATGCCATTTCAGGCCAGACAAAGGCTTTAGTCGGCAACTGTTCTAAGATGGAAGCTCCGAGAGGTGGACAATTAGAGCATTGCTTTGCTGATTCGACAGCTTCTGCAGCTTGTCTTGTTCCAGATGTATTGGTATTATTTTTCCTCTGGAGTAAACTAGACAGACAGAGAGAGGGATCATGCTGCATGGGCAACACATGCTGCATGGGCAACACATGGTCTCTACAGAGCTGTGTGCTCTGGACAGGTATGACTTCATCCATCGTCTGGTTGTAGTTTTTATGCATATTTTGAAGCACAATGAAAGAAACAAACAAAAACTCGTCTGTCAAGACGACACGGTGTCAGTACAAGGGAAATAATCATGCCAAGAGAAAAACAATGAGTATTACATACTGAGATCAAAGAAAACATTGAGTTGAGTTGAGTCAAGAACCGACATTACTGCACTCAGGACTTCCCATACGTGCTCAGTCCCCTCGTTCAACAGCCAGCGAAGAGTCATTCTACTAATCGTTCCCACCGCTATCTGATTAAATGTTCTCCTGGTCTTCCCTCTCAGTTTTGAGATTCTTCCAGAACCCCTGCCGATCCCCCGCAATCTCATTCTTTCCAGATATGGGTTCTCAATCTGTTCCTCCGCCTTCTCCACCTGGTCCCACAAGCGCACGACCACCTCCGCCTTGTCCATAGGCAAGATACCACCTAGAGGTGCATTCCCTGCTAGCCTATCAGCCTGTTCAAATAGTCGAATAATTCGAACACTTGCGTTCATTCGCCCAGAGATACATTTGTCATTTTGGTTCGACTTACAGATGCGAGCAGCCATTTTCCGCAATGACTGTTATAAAAAAAAACAAAAAAACAAGTAACGTTTCAGACTCACCGACAGTAACCTAGCTGCGCTTATGACTTTGGGCACGACAGATTTGTGCCCAGACATTGATAAACTGGCATCTTAACTTAAGTAACTGGTTATGAAGAACAGTTACAATTGTAAATTAATTACATTAATAGCGATTTTCGAAACTGATTAACAATTTATTATTAAATGAACTTCTGATTTTAACCCCCCCCCCCCCCCCCCCCCCCCAACAACAACAAAAAAATGACCGCAGTTTAGTACTGACACTGACTGCCTTTAGAGTTTGAGAATTTGTTTGACGAAAGTTAAGAAAGGTAAGAATGATATTGCACGAATTTTATAATTTTATACTCCCGTGTGTTGCCGGGGCCCATAAGGGAAGCAAAGAATAGCAACACTGTAGCCTACCACGCATGTCGTAAGAGGCGACTAAGGAGGCTTGATGGTTCCGTCGCCCTGCTACTGAGTGAGTGCGTGGCGCGACACTATGAGCTGTGAGTTTCGTGTAAAATGCTTTTGAATCTGCCCGAGGTTTTCTGGAACGTGACTGCATTTTCAAAGCGATGGCAGATGGCTATGTCCCAGAGTTGACCGGTCTTTGCTTATGCAGAAATGCGTGGCTGCTGGGCTTCTGGTTGACTGCGACTGCCATCGACGATGAACTGTATTTCGTGGACTGTGTGGGTGAACATCTAGGAAACATCCAGATGGGAAAATGACTGCCGATTCCATCAGAGATGAACTGGGTGTTTCGTGGGGGACTATTGTGTTGACATTCTGGCGGCGGCATTATGCACAGTGTACCTGTGCGCGCTGTTGTTTGTCGAGACTCCTGTCTTTTCCACTTTTCACATTGGGAAATGGGGAGCATTTTGTGTGATATTCACTGGCACAGGAACGGAGCATATGGGGACGACCCGTTGCTGTGAAGTTGGAACTGCGACTAACTAACTACCTAACTATAATTTTATAACGTTGTGGCCCGCTTAACTACCGAAAATAGTAGATATGGCCCTCTGCTTGAAAAGCTTGGGAATCACTGGTCTAGAGTGACTAGAGTCCTACAGATATTCGATCTTTGAGACAGGAAAAGAGCTGGCTTAAGACAGGACAACTACGCCCAGGGACAGTTAGGACGACACAGGACACCGCAGACAGCTATCAGCGACGGAGGGACTAATACCGAGGCGAAGGAGAGGACAGGGTAAATTCTAAGACGCAGTACCCACGACGGACTGCTTGAAACACCCGTGGTCAGATACCACGTAATAGGAGACCCCAAGCACAAGTTGGGGCAGTCGGGTTTAGGAGTTGAATGCGGACGGTTGTGTGTGGAGATTGGCTGAGCGACTGGACAGTTGAAGAGATGAGCGCTAGTTAAAGCTGAAAGGGCCTGATATAGCTGTGTGTGCGTTAGCGGCGAGAGTGAATATATATCTATTTACAGTGCTTGATTATATCTGTGATTTGATATTATTTTGAGATGTATTTTGCTCGTTAAACTGTTGAAAATGTTGACCGACTTAGACTGATTTGTACGAGTCTATTAATCACTTGTCAGGGTATAGACCAGGTTATAAACTAGGACCTTGACAACTAGGTCGACCTGGGAGCTCGTGTCATTTTAGGTTAGGTCGACCTGGGAGCTCGTGTCATTTTGGGTTAGGTCGACCTGGGAGCTCGTGTCATTTTAGGTTAGGTTGACCTGGGAGCTCGTGTCATTTTAGGTTAGGTCGACCTGGGAGCTCGTGTCATTTTAGGCTAGGTCGACCTGGGAGCCCATGTCAATTTAAAACAAATCAGCTTCGATGAGGATTCGAGCCCTTGACCGCCCGACCGACAGGCGCTACCGAGGCCTCCAATACACAGAGTGTGTTGGCATGAGACACAGCAGGCCGTAGAACTGATGATTGATTGGGGAAATAGGTAGTTGTGGACGGACATGATCGCATGTAATGGCAGGCATTGCCCAGAATATGTTAAACGGAAAAGATTATGGACAGGTCCGACATCTCGGCATGGGTGAAAAGCGTTCACTTGTGGTAAGACATATTTGAAAACATATTCATTTGTATTTTATAGGGTTGTTAGTGAAGAGGGCATCATTGAAAGCGAATTGCGTTGCATTGTTTCATCAAGCCTGCGGATCTGAATATCCGATGTCAACAAACAGTTTTTTTTCGCGTTTGCTTTCCATAACCTTTGACTGTCTCCAGTTTACCTGCAAGATAGCAGGTTTGTATCTCTCTTCGTCTGGCTCCTATCCCTTGACCTGTCCGACATTTGCCTAGGTTAACCTTGGATAGGGAGCGGTTAGTGAACTATTGATAGTCTCAAGTGCTTGACGTCAGACTTTCAATGTTAAAAGGCGGCAAGTTAAGAATGTCTGAAAGAAGCTATTGAAATGATTTGCATAAATGTCAATATGTGCCCGGGAAAGTTAGAAATACAGTAGAATAAGTTGGAGTTCTTGACAATAAAAGCAATAAAATAAACAGGTCTATGAAATTTGGAAATGCAGTAGAATAATCCGCAATTCTTGGAAACAACAATGAAACAACATAGAGCTTCTAGAAATGTGGAGATGCAACAGAATAAACCGTAATTCTGGGAAATAGCAATGAAACAACATAGAGCTTCAAGAAATGTGGAAATGCAACCGAACAAGCCGCAATTCTTGGAAACAGCAATGAAACAATACAGAGTGGGTCAGAGTGCCGCGGAGCAGTCAGACTTGTGCAGAGTTATAATCACATTGAGCAGGGAGTGGCCAGCAGGGGCCACAGAAGTGGAAATCAAGCAATTAATTCGGGATAATGCTCGCCCGGGTGATGTGATTATCTACACAGATGGTTCGGTGTTGAGAGGTAGTAGAAGTGCCTGGGGTTTCTTGGCAAAGGCTAATGGTCGACGTTTGGTGCAGGAGAGCTTGGCATATGATACCACAACATCTAGCTTAAGAACGGAGGTGGAGGCAGTCTGTGCAGCTTTCCGCTGGATGGAGAATACGATACACACACACAACGTGATTGTAACTGAGTCAGAAAGCATGCTGAGTAGGGTGAGGACAGGCAAGCTTCGTGCCGAGTGGCTTGCTTCGCTTCGGAAGTCACGGGTGGCAAGCATCGTCTGGATATTTTCTCCGGGGCATGCTGGTGTGCTGGGGAATGAACAGGCAGACAGATTGGCTGGCTCTGCAAAACTTGGTGGAGTATTGATGCATGATAAGGCAGACGTGGTTGCGGCCTTGTGGGAGCACGTGTACACCTACAGGAGGAGCAAATGGATCACCATGGTCTGGCAAGAATGCGACAGCGAGGAGTGACGAGGGGATCTGGCCGATGCTCGACGCTTAGAGGAAAGGTGAGACGCACATATAATCAGATTGCTACTGGTACTATTGGGGTTGGAACTCTTCGCTGGCTTCTGAGGATGGGGACGGAGCGCTTATGGGAATGCCCCGAATGCTGTGATGTCGGTTCCTAAATCAATCAATCAATCAATCAATACAGATCTTCTAGAAATGTGGAAATGCAACAGAATAAGCCGCAATTGTTGGAAACAGCAATGAAACAACAAAGAACTTCTAGAAATGTGGAAATGCAACAGAATATGCCGCAATTGTTGGAAACAGCAATGAAACAACAAAGAACTTCTAGAAATGTGGAAATGCAACAGAATATGCCGCAATTGTTGGAAACAGCAATGAAACAACAAAGAACTTCTAGAAATGTGGAAATGCAACAGAATATGCCGCAATTGTTGGAAACAGCAATGAAACAACAAAGAACTTCTAGAAATGTGGAAATGCAACAGAATATGCCGCAATTGTTGGAAACAGCAATGAAACAACAAAGAACTTCTAGAAATGTGGAAATGCAACAGAATATGCCGCAATTGTTGGAAACAGCAATGAAACAACAAAGAACTTCTAGAAATGTGGAAATGCAACAGAATATGCCGCAATTGTTGGAAACAGCAATGAAACAACAAAGAACTGCTAGAAATGTGGAAATGCAACAGAATATGCCGCAATTGTTGGAAACAGCAATGAAACAACAAAGAACTTCTAGAAATGTGGAAATGCAACAGAATATGCCGCAATTGTTGGAAACAGCAATGAAACAACAAAGAACTTCTAGAAATGTGGAAATGCAACAGAATATGCCGCAATTGTTGGAAACAGCAATGAAACAACAAAGAACTTCTAGAAATGTGGAAATGCAACAGAACATGCCGCAATTGTTGGAAACAGCAATGAAACAACAAAGAACTTCTAGAAATGTGGAAATGCAACAGAATATGCCGCAATTGTTGGAAACAGCAATGAAACAACAAAGAACTTCTAGAAATGTGGAAATGCAACAGAATATGCCGCAATTGTTGGAAACAGCAATGAAACAACAAAGAACTTCTAGAAATGTGGAAATGCAACAGAATATGCCGCAATTGTTGGAAACAGGAATGAAACAACAAAGAACTTCTAGAAATGTGGAAATGCAACAGAATATGCCGCAATTGTTGGAAACAGAAATGAAACAACAAAGAACTTCTAGAAATGTGGAAATGCAACAGAATATGCCGCAATTGTTGGAAACAGCAATGAAACAACAAAGAACTTCTAGAAATGTGGAAATGCAACAGAATATGCCGCAATTGTTGGAAACAGCAATGAAACAACAAAGAACTTCTAGAAATGTGGAAATGCAACAGAATAAGCCGCAATTGTTGGAACAGCAATGAAACAACAAAGAACTTCTAGAAATGTGGAAATGCAACAGAATAAACCGCAATTCTTGGAAACAGCAATGAAACAACAAAGAACTTCTAGAAATGTGGAAATGCAACAGAATAAGCCGCAATTGTTGGAAACAGCAATGAAATAACAAAGAACTTCTAGAAATGTGGAAATGCAACAGAATAAACCGCAATTCTTGGAAACAGCAATGAAACAACAAAGAACTTCTAGAAATGTGGAAATGCAACAGAATAAACCGCAATTCTTGGAAACAGCAATGAAACAACAAAGAACTTCTAGAAATGTGGAAATGCAACAGAATATGCCGCAATTCTTGGAAACAGCAATGAAACAATAAAGAACTTCTAGAAATGTGGAAATGCAACAGAATAAGCCGCAATTCTTGGAAATAGAAGCAAACAAAAGCGTTCTCGGCGAGGCAGGTTAAAAGTTAGTTGCATATCCTTTACAGGACGTCGCAGTCAACACCAGAATTGTTTGCTGTTGTGATCTCTTGGCAAGTTTACGTTCAGTAATTTGTCATTGCTTTCTGAACGACCGGCACCCATACCATTTCGTAAAAGACCAACGCAAGTCGTTCTGCTGCCAAATCGCCCGCAGCTATGTTTCGAACGCGGGTATGCGGGATTATGAACTCCGTCCGTAAAACATTCGCCACGGAGACGGTACGAGCAGGTAGCAAAGGATAATCAACGATCGTCATTAAACTCTGAAAGCTAAGTATGTCTCCAACTGTTCTCAGACTTGAACCAGAAAACCTTGCACACGAAGACAGTCCTTGTCTTCCTCGAAAACAGAATCGGGTGTTTGTTAGAGAGCTTAAGTACCGCTCACTTGCATACTCGTCGAGACACTTCATATCCGCAAGTGAACATTTTGATGTTTTTGTGGTTATCGATCTAGCGACGCGTGAGCTTCCGTCCTTCGGTCTAACAGCATGCAGTGATAAATGTGGAAAGATTTAGATACGATACGTTTCTACTGACCTTGCCGGTGATTCTACAGTGACTTTCTCTGTAGTTTTCAGTTTTCTTCTTCTTCTTCTTCTTCTTCTTCTTCTTCTTCTTCTTCTTCTTCTTCTTCTTCTTCTTCTTCTTCTTCTTCTTCTTCTTCTTCTTCTTCTTCTTCTTCTTCTTCTTCTTCTTCTTCTTCTTCTTCTTCTTCTTCTTCTTCTTCTTCTTCTTCTTCTTCTTCTTCTTCTTCTTCTTCTTCTTCTTCTTCTTCTTCTTCTTCTTCTTCTTCTTCTTCTTCTTCTTCTTCTTCTGCGTTCATCCGGAGTTTTTTTTCTCCGGACGTGATTGTCTTGTGCCTGTTTACAGCAGAGCTGCGTTCTTGCGCCGTTAGGCCGACACATCCGACTTCTGCGGGCATTTGTTGACCGGGTTAACCTTCCCGGCTGTAGTTTTGAATTGTTAGCAAATTAAAATTATACTAAAAAGAATGTTGTAATTTAAACAGCGTGCCAAGATGTTAACGATGCCAACTACACCACCCAGAACGTGCCAGGTTCCAGGTTGTTCAAGAGCACACTCTGTGAGCCCGTTACAAACACAACATGTGGGGCTATGCGGTCCTTCAATCCCTGGAAGGCTGTCGTAGCAGCATTACTTTCCATTGTCATGCTACCGGCGAAAGTAATTAGGGTAGTTTTATTATAAAAAGCATGGAAGTATACGGACAACGGAAAACTTATTTCAGGACACAAACTGGCACTTAAGCAATACCCCGTCATGCCACCGGCGAAAGTAATTAGGGTAGTTTTATTATAAAAAGCATGGAAGTATATGGACAACGGAAAACTTATTTCAGGACACAAACTGGCACTTAAGCAATGCCCCGTGTGGGGATCGCGAGCAGATTGCGCTTGGGCAGTAAAAAAACAATTAGTT
Source organism: Cepaea nemoralis (assembly GCA_014155875.1). Lineage (NCBI taxonomy): Eukaryota > Metazoa > Mollusca > Gastropoda > Stylommatophora > Helicidae > Cepaea > Cepaea nemoralis. The sequence continues at coordinate 64,341 of JACEFZ010007466.1, forward strand.
GCCTATGCTTTACAGGACGTCACAGTCAACCTCAGTATTGTGTGTGTGTGTGTGTTTGTGTGTGTGTGTGTGTGTGTGTGTGTGTGTGTGTGTGTGTGAGATTACCTACAAAATAACTGCCCCACGACCTACTTGCACAGCGGAAAAACAACAAGACGTTATTCGTTTTTGTGGTCAAAGGGTGTGAAAGGAGAATGATACTGAGTCAGTCGTTTGAGTTGTTTTAGGGGAAAGTGTATGAATGAGTAGATTGATGCAGTGGAAACACCCGTTGTCTACGGTTAAGAAAACATTCAAGACGCAGGAAACCGAGGGGAAAGTCACGATTACCATCTTTAGGGATATCAAGGGCCCTGTATTGGTTCATTTCCAGGAAATTACTCGCTATAGTGACATGCTAATAAACAAACTGCAGCCTGTGATATGCGTTAGACACACGGAGCTTCTCTCAAAAAGAGTATTGTTGCTGCACGACAACGCCCGCCCTCATACGTCAAGCGCATACAGTGGATACACCAAGGGCTCTAAACTTCGAGGTCTTGAAACATCCAGCATACATTGCAGACTTGGCGCCAACGGACCTTCACTTGTTTGGCCCATTGAAAAAAACATTTGCGGAGTCACAGATTTGCAGACAACAACAAAGTAATGAAGGTGGTGTACATTTGGATTAAGGCCACACTTTCATAAACGTTTTCCTAGAAGGTCTCAGCAAACTAGCGGAGAGGTGGGCCAAGTGTGTTGACAGGCAGGGGGGAACCACGTTGATAGATAACACACACAATCTCTGATCAGCACTATTATAAGAAACAAAGAAGTTATTCTTAAAATCCCGGTTACTTAATGACTTTCCCTGTTAGATACTGTAATAACATATGCCACCCAACCCCTCCTTATTATTGTTGAAAATTCCCATTTATATCTCGGCAACAAAACATCACCGATACACTAGTGCAGTGGTTATCCCATTTATATCGGCAACAAAACATCACCGATACACTAGTGCAGTGGTTATCCCATTTATATCGGCAACAAAACATCACCGATACACTAGTGCAGTGCTTCTCAGCCTTTTTGACCCATGCCCCCTTTCACCATGTGTCAGAATGTCATTCCCCCCTTTCCAGCGAACGAAAGAAGAAGAATTTCTCCCTTTCCAAAATTGCCAGTCTCATATAAACATGCCTATAATACTGAAAATCCTTATTTTCTTCTATATTTGTACATAACCTCTACATGCATAGATTCATTTTATAATGTAGTTTTATACATTTAATGGCAAATGAATACGCTGATGGATATTAAAAGTTAAATAAAAGCATTCTTTATAGTCCCAATATTTTATTAACACACCAAATTAATCAAATTACAATAAACAAACAGTTAAAACGTCAAAGAATTGTCACTTAATACACGACACCAGAATGCCAGAAAATTGTGCTTCATCAAACAAAACGCTTAACAGAAACCCAGGATATTGTGCCTGAAGCCATTTTGAGTCTGCCAATCTGTCGATTTAATTCCACCCCCCCCCCCTCCACCCGGTTGAGAACCACTGCATTAGTGTATATAATTACACCTCCGGTTGTGCCTTCTCTCGGCTGTTGCTCTGACATTTCTGCAACAGCCCCTGCATATTCTAGGTACCGAATTAATAATGTCAAGGTACTATCACATCGCTGAATAGGGCAACTTTGTGAATGTATCATGTCTATGTTGATACATTGCTGCACACATTCTGGATATGCCTTGATATTGAATCTTTGACGTGTCACACAATGTGAAATAAATCACGTTGAGATATTGCCGTTGTAAAACTGTTTCTTATCAATGCAAAATTCTACGCCAAACAATGTGGAATAAAGAGCGTGAAGGCATTGATATTGTAAAACTGTTTCTTATCGATACAAAATTCGACGTGGCACAAGTCAAGCGTGACTACGAACGACACAGACCCGAGAAGAATGAAGTATAGCAATCACCACGTTACATATACGTCCTATTTACGCACACACATACACACGCGCGCACACACACGGTGTTGATATTTGAGGTCACTTCCCAGTCTTAACTTTCTTCATCTTCTTATGGCCCGTGCCTGGTGCGCTAGTGTTGCCAATCATTAATCTTAACTTACTGTCATTTACTGCCAATATGGTACCTTGCGGTGTATGGCAGAGGGGTCTGAGTGAGGAATTAAGGCCACCTGGCTTGTGCAGTCGCCGCGAACTTAAAGTTTAAAAAAAAAACAACAACAACACCACAATTTCCTCTCTCCCCAAGGTAGCTTTCCCCCTTAAAATTCGGAAGGATGTGGAAGTTATACTTAAGTGTTTGCTGACTTCAAATCCTTCTGAATATATTTATTATGCAAACGATATCATGCTTTTGAAGTTGCTGGTAGTCGCCCGCGAAGCAGTGTTTGGCTCTATTTATAATTGTTCAGTAACTGACATGCCGATTTACGCAGTGAATCAACATCGGAGCGGCGAATGGCCCTAATCAAAGAAATCTGAACCGGAATAACCCAGCCGAACAGCCTGATTTCATTATGAACAAACGGCATTCGGAGAAAGAGACTATGAAAGCATGGTTGGGTGGTTGTCAATACTCTGGAAGACTGCGTTTTAAACCTTAGATCCGATGTTTCAGCGTTCCGGTTGTCTAGGTCCTGATAAGGGCTTGCATATATCCCAGTTGGGTTGGTGTAGAGACTTTTTCTCCGATCCGTTACCAAAGTAGCATATCTGCGGGGATTATGTCGCAGATTATGTCGCTCTTCTCTATGTCTCTCTGTCTCTGTCTCTGTCTCTGTCTCTGTCTCTCTCTTTCTCTCTCTCTCTCTCTCTCTCTCTCTCTCTCTCTCTCTCTCTCTCTCTCGGATACGGGTAAGGGATGTGTGTGTGTGTGGCTGGGTGCGAGATGTCTGGGTTGGTGGGGGATGTGTGAGTTGGTGGAGGGATGTGTGGGGGTGGAGGATGTGTGGGTATGGGTGGGTGATGTGTGAGTGGGTGAGGGGTGTATGTGTGGGTGGGTGCGGGATGTGTGTATGGGAGGGGGGATGTGCCACATAACATAATAATATGCATTGTTTATGCTTATAACATTCATTTGACAATGCTTTTTTCCTATGTGAATGTATCATCCACTGTTGATGAACTAAAGATGAGTGATTGGAAGGGCCGAATATAAGACGGGCCCAAGTGCCCAATTTGTAACCCTTTTAACATAAAGATCAATTCAATTCTCTCTCTAATCACAGGAACAAGCTGGGTGTGCAAGATTGGCAATAAAATTAGACGTTTGAGGAGCGCCATGTTAGAATTTTTTAATAAGGGCTTGCGGTTCCCCAGGGACCAAAGCCCCGCGACCCTGTGTGTCATTCTGTTGAAGGCATCTGCTCTCTCTAAAAGTCAATTGCATGTCCTTTACAGGACGTAGAAGTCAACCGAAGCATTTTTTGGCTGTTCATGATTCCTGGGCAAATTTACGTTCAGTAGTTTGCCATTGCTTTCTGAACGACCGGCACCCATATCATTTTGTAAAAAAACCAACACAGCTGTATTTCGGACACGGGTATTCGCGATTACGAACTGCGTCGGTTAATTCTTCGCCACGGAACCGATCGTTATTGGTTACTCTGGCGGTCTAAGGAATTCGCAACATTCGTCTCAGGAACTATATCTCTCTTGCTTCCGAGTCTTTCCTAGTTTGTTCATGTACATTCCAAGATTCACTGCGTACAGCAAAACAGGTTCTATATAGCACTTCAGCACTCTCTTCCTTACATTCAATGATCGTGACTTACTGCATAAGACGAGCAAGGAGTTACAAGTTAGTCGCATGTCCTTACATGACGTCGCAATCAACCCCAACATTTATTGACGGTTTATAATTTTTTCTTTTTGCCGGCGCTGTGGTGAAGAGGTCGGGGATGCAATTAGCAATCCCGCATACAGCGTTCTAAACACAGATGCTGGCGATTTGGAATTAGACTGCCTTGAGCTAGTTTTCATACAATACTATGAGTGCCGGTCGTTCAGAAAGCAGTGGCAAAGTACTGACGTAAGCTTGACACGAAATTACAAACAACCAAAAATGATTTGGTTCACTGCGATGCCCTGTAAAGGATAGGCAACTAACTTTTGTGTGTGCAATTTTTTAAAGGTAATTTTACGTTCAGCTGAACAGCCGGCACCTATACCATTGTGAAAATGAACGCAAAGCGATCTGCTCCAAAATCGTTTGCGGCTGACTTCGAACTCGGTATGTCGGGATGGTGAGACTGCGTTCACAGACCACAGACCTCGTCTCTTCAAGTGACCAAACATGATGATTGTCTTCCTGATGAGGGTAACCATCTTATTTGTGAATGTGCCTCCTGCATAATGGGATATTTGTATTCTTAGCCGTCAATGGAATTCTTGGCATTCCACCGAGAAATGACATCCCTGTGGCTTCCAGCTTCTTACCGACTAGGATGGAGTTAGTGAATGTAATAACTAGTTGCGATGGGGGTTTTCTTGACAGAGTTATATAGTCACCTGCCTTATACTACGATGTGGGTTTTCTTGACAGAGTGATATAACCACCTTTCATGTGCTACGATGGGGGTTTTCCTGACGGAAGATTTAACCATTTGTCTGTTGCTATGATAGGTTTTTTTTTTTTTTGGGGGGGGGGGGGGAAGGGTGAGGAGGGGTGGGGGTGGGGGGACGAAGTGAAATGCCCACATGCTTTGTTCTACGATGGGGATTGTCTTGAGGGGTGATAAAACCATTTGTCTAGTGCTACGATGGTCTTTCATTTTTGGGACGAGTGATATATCAAAATGCCATGTGCTACGATTAGGATTTTCTTGACGGGATGATATAGCCACCTGTATTGTGCTACGATGGGTATTTTGGGGACAGAATGATATACCCATCTGCCTTGTGCTACGTGTAGAGCCATGGTGGTATTTTGGGGACATGGTGTAGAGCCAATGACAAGCCATGGTGGTATATTGGGGACATGGTGTAGAGCCATGGTGGTATATTGGGGACTTGGTGTAGAGTCATGGTGGTATATTGGGAACTTGGTGTAGAGCCATTGACAAGCCATGGTGGTATATTGGGGACATGGTGTAGAGCCAATGACAAGCCATGGTGGTATATTGGGGACTTGGTGTAGAGCCAATGACAAGCCATGGTGGTATATTGGGGACTTGGTGTAGAGCTAATGACAAGCCATGGTGGTATATTGGGGACTTGGTGTAGAGCCATGGTGGTATATTGGGGACTTGGTGTAGAGCCAATGACAAGCCATGGTGGTATATTGGGGACTTGGTGTAGAGCCAATGACAAGCCATGGTGGTATATTGGGGACTTGGTGTAGAGCCAATGACAAGCCATGGTGGTATATTGGGGACTTGGTGTAGAGCCAATGACAAGCCATGGTGGTATATTGGGGACATGGTGTAGAGCCAATGACAAGCCATGGTGGTATATTGGGGACATGGTGTGGAGCCAATGACAAACCATGGTGGTATATTGGGGACATGGTGTAGAGCCAATGACAAGCCATGGTGGTATATTGGGGACTTGGTTTAGAGCCAATGACAAGCCATGGTGGTATATTGGGGACATGGTGTAGAGCCAATGACAAGCCATGGTGGTATGTTGGGGACTTGGTGTAGAGCCAATGACAAGCCATGGTGGTATATTGGGGACTTGGTGTAGAGCCAATGACAAGCCATGGTGGTATATTGGGGACTTGGTGTAGAGCTATGGTGGTATATTGGGGACTTGGTTTAGAGCCAATGACAAGCCATGGTGGTATATTGGGGACTTGGTGTAGAGCCAATGACAAGCTATGGTGGTATATTGGGGATTTGGTGTAGAGCCAATGACAAGCCATGGTGGGTATATTGGGGACTTGGTGTAGAGCCATGGTGGTATATTAGGGACTTGGTTTAGAGCCAATGACAAGCCATGGTGGTATATGGGGGACATGGTGTAGAGCCAATGACAAGCCATGGTGGTATATTGGGGACTTGGTTTAGAGCCAATTCAAGCCATGGTGGTATATTGGGGACTTGGTGTAGAGCCATGGTGGTATATTGGGGACTTGGTGTAGAGCCATTGACAAGCCATGGTGGTATATTGGGGACATGGTGTAGAGCCAATGATAAGCCATGGTGGTATATGGGGGACATGGTGTAGAGCCAATGACAAGCCATGGTGGTATATTGGGGACATGGTGTAGAGCCAATGACAAGCCATGGTGGTATATTGGGGACTTGGTGTAGAGCCAATGACAAGCCATGGTGGTATATTGGGGACTTGGTGTAGAGCCATGGTGGTATATTGGGGACATGGTGTAGAGCCATGGTGGTATATTGGGGACATGGTGAAGAGCCATCGTGGTATATTGGGGACATGGTGTAGAGCCATTGTGGTATATTGGGGACATGGTGTAGAGCCATGGTGGTATATTGGGGACATGGTGTAGAGCCAATGACAAGCCATGGTGGTATATTGGGGACTTGGTGTAGAGCCAATGACAAGCCATGGTGGTATATTGGGGACTTGGTGTAGAGCCAATTTGGGGACTTGGTGTAGAGCCAATGACAAGCCATGGTGGTATATTGGGGACATGGTGTAGAGCCAATGACAAGCCATGGTGGTATATTGGGGACATGGTGTAGAGCCATGGTGGTATATTGGGGACATGGTGTAGAGCCATGGTGGTATATTGGGGACATGGTGTAGAGCCATGGTGGTATATTGGGGACATGGTGTAGAGCCAATGACAAGCCATGGTGGTATATTGGGGACTTGGTGTAGAGCCAATGACAAGCCATGGTGGTATATTGGGGACTTGGTGTAGAGCCAATGACAAGCCATTGTGGTATATTGGGGACATGGTGTAGAGCCAATGACAAGCCATGGTGGTATATTGGGAACTTGGTGTAGAGCCATGGTGGTATATTGGGGACTTGGCGTTGAGCCATTGACAAGCTATGGTGGTATATTGAGGACATGGCTTAGAGCCATTGACATGCCTTTAGGATCATCATGTGCCTTGGGAAAAGTGGTTTGTAAGGCCCTTACAAAGATCATCGTGGCCGAGAGGTTTGTGATGCTCTCGTATTAACTTCCTGTGCCCTAGCGGTAGGGGAGTGGATTCATCCCACCCACCGGTCTCAGGGACTTAAACGCTGACTTCTCGTTCAGAAAGCAATAGCAAACTACTGAACATAAAACCGCTTATAATATCAATCTGGGCCTGACGGAAACGTCCTGCCTAGAACATGTTCTAATTATTTCAGGCGCTAGCCGGACCTCCTATGTTTTCTCTTTTATCTGAGAAGGCCAGACGACCGGCCTGCTACCCCTGGGTTAGGGGAGGTATAAGTATCCTTTTGATATTTTGCAAAAGACCAAACCGCTCACAATGTGAACTGTGTGAGGTCTGTTCGAGTCAGAGGCGTACCTCGTACCTCTACATCGGTGACGATTCATGACACAATTATTAAATAAAATATCGCATGTCCTTTGCAAAACGTTGCGATCAACTCCGAGTTTATTTCTAGGCGTTCAGTAGTTTGCCATTGCTTCCTGTACGAAGAAGTCAACGTTAAAGTCAAACTTAATGCCGGTGTAGGAGTTGAACCGCCGCCTCGTCATCAGCGCGCTGGAAGTTTATCTGATCCGCTCGATCACGCCGACGTCTACACATCAACAGTTACATAAGATCAGTGTGCGCATGTGTGGAATCATGTCCTAAACCGTTTGTAAAACATAAGACAAACATTCATTTCTCGGGAAGGTAAATGGACTTTGACCTCGCCTCGGCATGTTCTATTATTTGTACTCGTGTTTTTTAAAAATCTGGCTCCCTCTAACTCACTTCGTGCTTTTCACTGTTTTCATTTCTCTGGAAAATTATATAACGCCATACACGAAGCATGTATCTTTTAAAACAGCCGTACGGTTTGAAAATTAAGTCTTTTGTAATAAAGTAACAAACAAGATGTTGATGCTTATTATTTTCCTTCAGTTTGGCAATAGATGTCTTTGCGGCGATGGGGTCAAAACAGGTCTGCACTTTTATTGTTTTAGTTAATTGTAATCCTTTACAGGACGTTGCAGTCAGCTCTAGCATTCTCCAGCTGTTTGTAATTTCTTGGCATGCTTATTTTCAGTAGTTTGCCATTACTTTCTGAACAACCGGCAGTTATACCACTGCATGAAAATCAAAGCAAGGCATTCTGCTTCCAAATCATCCGCTGCTGTGTTTCGAACTCGGATGCTAGATTACGAACTGCCTCCGTAACCCTTTCAAGACAGAGCCGGTTCTACAGGGTGTATTCTTAATGACTGTGACAGGTATTGGAGGAAGATACATCAATAACAATAGATATGCAGATGATACAGTCTTGATTGCAGACATTGAACAGGACCTGCATAATTTAGTAGATGCGGTAGTTGCACACAGTGAACAACTAGGGTTAGAATTGAATTGTAAGAAGACACAGGTTATGGTCGTCACTAGGAAGGAAGAAATACCACAATGTAATATACAAGTAGATGGGAAAATTCTTAAACAAGTAAATCGGTACAACTATCTCGGAACAGTCATAACATTTGATGGGAGATGCCTTGAAGAGACTAGAACAAGAATTGCCATGGCGAAGGTAGCCTCTTGCAAGATGAAAAACATACTGACCAATAAAAAGATATCAATTGAAACGAGAAAAAGAGTGACGTTTTACATAGCACCTGTACTTTTATATGGGTGTGAAGCGTGGACAATGAACAGACAAGCTGAAAAACATCTGATGGCTGTGGTTTCTGAGGAAAATGCAAAGAATACCATGGACAGACAGAAAAACCAATGAACAAGTCCTTCAAGAAACAAATGAAAATCGTAAACTGATTAGAGACATTAGACGTAGACAGTCAACATTTTTGGGGCATGTTATGAGAAGAAATGAATTGGAGAACTTGGTGACAACTGGTAAGATCGAAGGTAACAGACCAATGTGAAGACCAAGAATTAAATACCTGGATGGCTTGGCCACATAGCATGGTCGAGACAGAAACACGGAGCTGATCCACGACTCTGGTGATCGAGTGAGATGGAAGAACATGACCGCCCACGCTTATCGGCATGGCACATGATGGATGGGTGGGTGGAGTGTTCAAAAATATTGCCAGTCCAAGTTTTGTATTTACCTATTATGTTGTATGAACTTTACAGAGGGTGAAAATATTGCCGGTCCAAGTTTTGTATTCACCCTCTGTAAAGTTCATACAACATAATCGGTAAATACAAAACTTGGACCGGCAATATTTTTCAAACACTGCACAGTCATTAAAAATACACCATTTAGCTTTCAAGATTTTGTGGTAGTGATGTGTTGTTGACCTTGTTGCTATTCTTAAAGATCCCTGGGATATTGAGCTCATAGTATTTGTGTTATTGCCATGTATCGATGCATGCAAGTGTTTTGTTCTATACAGAGTGTTTTCTGTTAAACTGGCGTGTGAGGAAGTAAATGTATACTCTCTGTATACCAGAGCTGGTCGTTCAAATAGACAATGCTCGACGCATCAAAGACTCTGTATTTATTTATTTATTTTTTATTAGGTCCTTGGCTCTGCTGAGATTTTTTTACTGGTCAGGGCCTTTTAGGATTACGTATATAGTGTGGAAGAACACACCATCATTGCCTGGATAGAATGGTGCGGCATGTAGTGACCAGTGGATCTGGTCGACACTCAGTACTCCGTGCAAAGGCTAGACGAACACATCATCAGATTGCAACTGGTATCATTAGTATCAGGACTCTTCGATGGTTGTTGAAGATGAGGACGAAGCGCGTATGGGAATGACCCATGTGCTGTAATATCGGTTCTTGACCCAACTCAACTCAGACTTTGTTGCTGTACATAGTTCTTTTGTTTGCATCCCTGCTTAGCTAGTTTATTTGTGTGCTTTGTCATCTGTTAATGTTGTTGTTGTTATTGTTTGTCCATCAATAATGATGATGACCATTCATTTCAACCAGTGGGGGTGAAAGTATGGAGCCGTGAGTTCTAAGATGCCTGATAAGGCCTACTTCGACTCGAAATGTTCTTTGACAATGTGGACAAAGAATGCTTGATGTTCCAGGAGGAGGATCTCTTGCAGTGGTTTTTCTGTCCAGCCTCTTCTTCACAGCTCTTGCAGTCCTGTTTGCTTCATAGGTGACTGCACCCTTGCGTAATGATGTACGCCACGAATTTCGGTATTTGGCAGCAGTTACCAAAGTGTCGCGATGAATTCCAAAAGCTTTTAGTGAGATATTCAGAGTGTCTTTAAAGCGTTTCCTCTGGCCGCCTTGGGAGTGCGTACAACAACGCAGCTCGCAGTAAAAAAATTCGTTTTATATATACGTAAAAGAAACTATATACAGTATATACAAGAATAAGAAATTAAACAAAGCACGTACAAGTAAAAGATAAGTTAAGAACCGTTTTCCAGACATTAAAGCATGCTGATCACATAACGCTTGTTCCCTATTGTTATACACTTTGGATCTTTTCTTCCGAGAATATTTCCTACAACATATTTTAGGCTGGGAGAGCAGGTCAATTTTAACTGATTTCGTTACATGGGATGATTAATCGCCTGAAGCGACTTCCCGTATCTGCAATTGGCGTATATATAGTAGTTTTCTATATGCAACCCCTTTTAATTTGATATATAATAAAACATGTCTGTTACCATAGAGCAACTTTTAAGTCATAACTGTGACTCACCCCTACTTCACATTTTCCACCATCCATTATTTTGGATCCAAACTTACATTTGGTTTGGCACTGAATTTGTTAAAACAATTTCCGCCATCGGAGGATTCGAACACACAATCACCAAGCCGACAGGTTAGCGTTCTAACCACTGCGCTACTGCTGTTCCCCATCGACTCTTACAAGTGTTGAATTTCGAATAAATTCACAGCTCCACAATTGTCATATTTTTCAGTAAACTGTCAGCGTGCCAGCCCGTACACTCGACTGCCCACTTCGTGAAAACCCGAATTACACCTGATATTTTTAGCAGTCCTTAAAAAAAACATATTGCCTGACATAATTCTGTTCTTTAACAAAGCTTCCATTAACACTTTCTCAAAGCCTGTTTACCGACAATTAAAATTACTAAAACAAGACATCACGGGATACTAAAGGTATGATAAACGTTTCGTCTGCGCTTACTTAACTGGGTTAGAACACCGTTTTATGTCTCAATGCGCATATGCGTGTGTTTGTGCGTGTATATATATGCGGACAGATACAAACACGCACATTTATCCATTTAGGTACAGATATTAAGGTACAACGTGCTTCCATGCGTGCATGCAAACAGTCAGTCAGACACATACATGCATGCAGACATACAGATAGTCAGACATACAGAAAGACATGCAGACAGGTAGTCAAACACATACATACATGCAGACAGGCAGTCAAACACATACATACATGCAGACAGGCAGTCAAACACATACATGCATGCATACAGACAGTCAGACACATACATGTATGCAGACAGAGAGTCAGACACATACATGTATGCAGACAGGTAGTCAAACACATACATGTAAGCAGACAGGCAGTCAGACACATACATGTAAGCAGACAGGCAGTCAAACACATACATGTAAGCAGACAGGCAGTCAGACACATACATGCATGCATACAGACAGTCAGACACATGCATGTATGCAGACAGGTAGTCAAACACATACATGTATGCAGACAGGTAGTCAAACACATACATGCATGCATACAGACAGTCAGACACATATATGTATGCAGACAGGTAGTCAAACACATACATGTAAGCAGACAGGTAGTCAGACACATACATGTAAGCAGACAGGCAGTCAAACACATACATGTAAGCAGACAGTCAGTCAGACACATACATGCATGCATACAGACAGTCAGACACATACATGTATGCAGACAGGTAGTCAAACACATACATGCATGCATACAGACAGTCAGACACATATATGTATGCAGACAGGTAGTCAAACACATACATGTAAGCAGACAGGCAGTCAGACACATACATGTAAGCAGACAGGCAGTCAAACACATACATGTAAGCAGACAGGCAGTCAGACACATACATGCATGCATAAAGACAGTCAGACACATACATGCATGCAGACAGGTAGTCAAACACATACATGCATGCATACATACCGTCAAACACATACATACATGCAGACAGGTAGTCAAACACATACATGCATGCATACAGACAGTCAGACACATACATGTATGCAGAGAGGTAGTCAAACACATACATGCATGCATACAGACAGTCAGACACATACATGTATGCAGACAGGTAGTCAAACACATACATGTAAGCAGACAGGCAGTCAGACACATACATGTAAGCAGACAGGTAGTCAGACATATACATGTATGAAGACAGGCAGTCAGACGTATACATGTATGCATACAGGTAGTCAGACACATACAAACATGCAGACAGGTAGTCTGACACAAACAGGCAGTCAGAAATATACATGTATGCAGACAGGCAGTCTGACACGTAAATGGATGCAGACAGGCAGGCAGTCAGACACATACAGTAAGTCAATAAGTAAAGAACCCTCTTACACTCCCTATATACAATGGGTATATGGTGCTAAATCCATATCATTACAGACCCATAGGTACTCTGTGGGTGATATGGTCAGAGTTACACCGGCCCAACGTTATTTCAAAAGACATCCTGGTACCGTTGTTTTCGTCAGGCCGACCTGTAAGCGCGGGTGAATTTTCTCAAGATCCGCCCTGATGCGGATTCGAACCCACGGCAATCGACACACACAACGCTACCGCGACTCCCACATACATATAATTAATGCTGCAGCTGAGTATTTTCAGGGAAACAATTGACACACACGCCTAGGATGTAGGAATTTCCGTGTTGCCATTTCCGAATTTTCCCTGGAAACATGATCAGTGCAACGTGGAAAAGTACCCATGCTATAGATCAGGGGTCACCAAACTGCGGTCCGCGGGCCGGATCCGGCCCGCGAAATCATTTCATCCGGCCCGCCGACGGTAAATCGAATTTGCTTGATATAACGTATGGAACACGAGAGGTTGGTGATACATTTAAATGTACATATTGTGTCACACGTGCGGAGACCTCCTGGCTGCTATGTGTCTTAAATTTACTATTTTCAATTATAAATTATTGTATCTAGATTTTCTTGTTTATTGTAATGTTTGCTTATTTCGCGCCATCCCAAGTCCTTCCCCGGCTCGTGGTAGCGCCGCCTACGCTCTGACGTTAGCATGGTTCCCCCATGGCAAAAAAAAAACCCACACACATACACACCCACCCACCCTCCCCCGACACACACACACACACACACACACACACACACACACACACACACACACACACACACACACACACACATTCAAAGTTTTGTGGAAAGTTACGCTCAGAGAAATATGAGTCCATGAAACGTGGTTTAGAAACACAAAGAGATCTCTTCACGAGAAAGTTTTGCTGAAAATGAATCTGTCACTAGTACAAGTTGTGCATAAGATGGGAGAACGAGGAAACCCGTTTACTGATGGCAACTTCATCAAAGAGTGTATGATGAAAGCAGCAAATGACTTGTGTCCTGAGAAAGCCGATTTGTTTGGAACTATTAGTATTAGCCTTTCGGCAAGTTCAGTAGTGCAAAGAACAGAAGAACTTGGAGAAAACTGTGCGTCAGATATGCGAGATAACTAGGAACTTTTTGTGGTATTCTCTGGCGCTGGATGAGTCTACTGGTTTCTTGAGTACGTCACAACTTCTCGTGTTCATCCGTGCTGTCCATTTGGACTTTCAGATAACGCAAGAGTTTGCATCCGTTTTCAGCATTCATGTAACAGCAACTAGAAAAGACATTTTCATGGAAGTGCAAAACGTTTTGCAAAACTATAACCTTCAGTGTAATCAGCTTCGAGGTTTTACAGTTGATAGACGAAAAAAACATGGATGGAGTGATGAAAAGTCTGATGGGGAAGATCAGGACTCAGTTGGAAGATTTGCAAATTCTGGGTGCTCTGTTCATATACTGAATAATACACCAGCAAGCTCTCTGTGGGAAAGACTTAAATATTTATTGTGTACTGAAACCAGTCGTTTCTGCTGTGAACTTCATTAGGGGACATGCACTCAATCACCGTCAGTTCCAGGCTTTTCATGTAGAAATTAATTCTGAATTCTGTGACTTGCCTTATCACACATCAGTGAGGTGGCTCAGCTGCGGTAAAGTCCTGTTTCGTTTTTACAAGCTCCGAAACGAAATAGATGGTTTCTCACTGAAAAGATAGAGCTGATCTACAGCTGTCAGATCCTACCTGGCTGTCAAAGTTGTCATTTTGTTTGACATTCATCCCACATGAATGAACTGAATTTGAAACTTCGGGGAAAAGATAACCTCGTCAGTGATCTTTACAGAATCATCAAAGGATTTCGGAGAAAGCTGTCAGTGCTTGAAGCATAACTTAAAGGAGACAACTTTTCTCATTTTCACAGTTTCATAGAGTTTTGCGCTACAATCGCCGAAGATGGCAACCTCGATTTTCCGAGAAAAAAAAATTATTCGTGACTTGAAAAAGCATTTTTTTTAAAAATAGATTTTCAGATCTTGACAGAACTGAGAGTGACATTCTTCTGTTCCAGAATCCGTTCGACTGTAACCATGATGATGTAGCCAGTTGAATTACAGTCGGAAAGGGAAGCACAGAGAAGGAAAACTTGTTGAATTTTACCTCTGCTTACCTGATGTTGAGTTTCCGAAACTGAAGAAATTTGCTCTGGTATGGCACCAGTGTTTGGAAAAGCTTTTGTCTGTGAGCAAACAATTAAAAAAAGAAGTATATTAAGCCAATACATCGAACGAGATTGACCGATGGACATTTGAATACAATTCTCTTGATTGGATGCAGCAATTCCAATCCAAACATTGATGATATCTTGAAAGCCACATATCAATTTCACAAATCTTAACCTTTCTTGCTGCTTAGTTTGTGAGATTCGAATTTGTGCACACTAGGTCTGATGTAACTATTTTTTTGCTAACGTGCCTTCTTTGATAACTTTTGTTTTGTAAATAAATAGGTTTGTTGCCTTTGTTTTTGTGTGCATTGCACGCCACTCACCCATGAATAACTTAGTTTTTCGTCTGTTTTCCCAGAGCTTTCGTTCTGGCTTGCAAGTATTGTTAAAGTTAGTTGCATATCCTTTACAGGACGTTTGCAGTCAACACCACATATTAAGCTGTTGTTGATGTCTTGGCGAGTTTACTTTCAGTAGTTTGCCATTGCTTTCTAAACGGCCGACACCCATACCATTGCGTAAAAAAACCCAGTGTCAATGCAGTCTGTTGCCAAATCGCGCGAAGCTGTGTTTCGAACGCACGTATGCGGGATTATGAACCCGCGTGGTAAGACCTTCGCCACGGAGACGGCGCAAGTATTGTACAGAATGAGTATCCGGCCCGCGCACGTCAGTTTGTTAGTTATCCGGCCCGCAGTGAAAAAAAGTTTAGTGACCCCTGGATAGGATATGGGTGGTTTTACATTTTGAAAAACTAACTGTTATTACCATTGCTCCTCTCACGTATTTTCTGGAAGAAGAAAACATAATTTTTACGCTTCAGTGGATGCTACCTACTTGCCTTCACTTGCAAACAAGCCGTTCAAGGTGGGTAAACAGTAATGAATTAAAACACCCAGAACTGCAAATAACGAATGTTTCGCACTTTAAAGAAGTTTCAAAACTTTATTTTTATTATCGCTTTGAGTCGAATTTTAAAAGATTTTTCTGGAAAACACAGGAATCATAAGACGTTCGCCTTTCATAACATTAGATAAATAAGTCGACTTTATGAACACTGAAATAAAACATTAAACTAAGAACACAACACCGTTGACAAATGCACTTTAAATCATTTGACACATTTAATATACTAAATATAGGGCATACTGATGCATGTAACGGTGCAACTGGTAAAATGACAGCTAAATAGTTGCCGTAGGAGTGTCCAACATTTGCTGAACAGTTAGTTAGTTGCATATCCTTTGCAGGACGTGGCGGTCAATCCTAGCGTTTTTGGCTGTACGTGATGTCTTGGCAAGTTTACGTTCAATAGTTTGTAATTGCTTTCTGGACGACCGGCACTAATACCTTTGAATGAAAAACAACGCAAGGCGGTCTGCTGGTGAACAGAGATAATTATATTGGATAAATGAAGAATAAGTTAATTGCTGCTGTCTTTGGATATATATATATATATATATATATATATATATATATATATATATATATATATATATATATATATATATATATATATATATATATATATATATATTGCTTTTAAAAACTAAAACAAATGGAATAAATTGTGGCGTGGAACAGATAGACCTACAAACATTTGATTTTTGAGAGCATGCATCGTTCCATTTGCAACAAAAAAACGCCTGTGAGACCTGGACACTTACTAAACAAGCCGAACAGCGCATAATTTTCATTGAATATAAATGTTATAGAGAGGTTCTAAGAATTTCTTGGATACAGAAAAATAAAAACAGAAAAAAAAAAACCAAATGAATCCACACGACAAGATCTGAATACTGAAGAAGGGTGGCTTCTAGAGACGATACAACAAACAAAAAATTGAAATATTTTGGTGACTTGACATGTCATAAAAGTTTGGAGAGAACAATAATGGAGGTTATATGCAGGGGAACAGAAGAAGAGGAAGGCCAAAGAGAAGATGGGTGCAGGATGTAGCGGATGATCTCCAGATGGGTGTATCAGACGCGGAATATCTTGCTTATGATCGAGAGGTTTTCCGGAAGGTTGTTATGGGAGCGAGGTTCTGCAAATGACATGCTACTGAATGAATGAACTTTGAACTCAATGTGCTACTACTTCTAGTGCAGCAGCTGTCATTTACTGCCTATATAGTACCTTGCTGTGTATGGCAGGGATGACTTCAGCCTGAGGAATTAAGGCCGCCTGGCTAGTGATTTTTGCGTGTGGATTAGCAGCTTTCCTTATTACCAGTGTCCTTCGCCATCAGGAGAACCTACTCCAACTTCTGAGGTACTTATAGTTCACGTCCCCAAGTCAAGGACGAGAAAGTCAACATTTTTGTCCAAATGATCCAGTGTAAGGGTTGAACCGCTACCTCGACATCAGCACATCGGATGTTTAAGAATGGGCGTTCTTACCAATTCTGCCATGCTAATATTGACGTTTGCGGGTGTAGAAAGTAAAATAGATTTTTTGGGGTTAGTTTGTCGCGGTTTCCCCGCTAAAAGTATATTATGTGATAGCGCCATCACATTTTGAGACCGGCATTCACGGCGCCATAAGTCGCCAGTCTTTCCCTCACTTAGCTAAACGACGAACGCAGGTATCGAACACTGGTCCGGCAGTACTCATGACATTATCAGCGCAGCTCCCCATCACCTTCGCTAACCCGCCCGCTGTGATCAAAGAAGTGAAATCAGAATCCACAGACAGCCAGTGTGTTCCGCGCCAGAAGCACGCTCTACCGTTGGATTAGTCCGACCATGCATCTGCAAGTCTTCACAATGGCAACACACATATCTGTTGGTTTGATGGCAGAAAGAAACAATCTTCTGAGGACTCACTACTGTCACGAATTTGCAGCCTTTACTTCCCAGAACAATTTTCGGTTCACTTTTGATAGGCCATGTAGAGAATCAACAGACGAACAAAACTGTTTTCTCTATATTCAAGGCTATACTGTCTTGACGTAAGCTTGCAAAGCCTGCAAGTAAACAAACCACCAGGAATGTCTTTCTATCTGAGAAGTGTAATTTGACACCAGTCAAACTACCCAGCCAGTCCAGATTCAAAGTGTTACGGGTCAAACTGATAATTACACCCACAGGATGGCAGACTCCATGGACTGTGTAATTAAAACCGACCGGACATGACACCTGATAAGCATAGCTAGGAAATCGCACAACCGCGATGGCTGACCTCCATCTGGTAGAGACTAGAGGTGCAAGGTGTGAAATCACTGATAAGACTCAGGGGGCTAATAATTGTCAGACCCACAGGTGTGAAGGCTAGTGTGATTAGTATAGTATTAGTATAATATTAGTGCTCATTAATAATGCCTGATGCTATTATGTTGAGTATCATTAGATGTCCATCTTGAAGTAATATAATGTTTACGGATATGTTGGATGCATATATGTGTAATTTCATATGAATATACGATGCTAGGAATATACTTCGTACATATTCTTTTTGTGTATATACGTCTCATTTCGTATATATACAAACTAACTAGTGCATTATGCTATGATGTTAAAGTATCATAATATGTCTAGTTTAATCAATATGTTTATGTGTATTGGATGTTTGATATATTGATTTGTCATATGCAAACCTACCAATATGAAGTGTTATGCTATTGTCTGCGCATTGGCACATTGGCCAACGATTGTGTTGGAAGCAGAGGTGTAATGGTACAGACATTACCCACAATTGGTATAGGGTATATGGTGCTAAACTTTCTCAGTGTATTGTGGGCGTGCGTTCACGGTAATGCATGGGAACCTGGCACAGCTACTGGTCACGGCTGGTAAGCCCGGATGACCCGGTACTATTATAATACCATTACCGACCCTGTGAGCTGCTAAACCAACTTTGGACGGAGCGGCTGTACGACAGAATTTCTGTATTAGCGACATGGACATGGGGCGGCAGAAATGTAATCATTACAGGCGTGTGAGACAATTGAAAAGCCCGTCCCAGACTAAAGACAGTAGGGAGAAGGAGGATGGTGAACACAGTAGAGCTGGAAGATAAACTTGGCCAGACTGGTCATTGTATATGTTTGTGTTATGATATGTTTTAATTAGGATTGCGCTGATGTAGAATTAGATATAACACATTCTCGACTTTCTTTCAAGCTCTCACAAGGAGCACCTATGTTACAGATCTCAAGAACGAGTGAAGACTAGGTAGAGCTAGGACTGGCAGGAGTCAGAATACCGGCAAGCTGTTCTTTTTTTGAGTCTACTGGAGAGTGGGGATCTGGACCACAGTTCCAGATAGATCAAGTAACATAAGTTACGTAATGTTTGTCATCAATAACAATATGTTATATGATTTCATCATCATCAACATCGTACAAACCATCATATGTCTATTTTTATGATTAGTAAATAAATGTTGTAGTATTGTAACTCATAGTTCTGTCATTATATTTTTTCCAATTGTGCATACGTGTTGTTGTGTACATTGGTGGGGGTTCACTTAGACACCAAGGAAGGGAGCAGTCAGGGAGAAAAACCTGTACTGAGATAGTCGTCTATACTCATATATTTAGACTTAAACATCTATCTTAGCTAACCTTCTCTTTCCCATTCCTTGGCGAATATTCAGCACAGTTCATTTCATTTTGTAACGAGCCACTTGGAGCTGTACGTTGGATATTCATGGGCTTAATCTGTAGTTCAGCCATATAGATTTTGTCCCTAGTCAGATTCTGACTATTTGGGGTTGCTCGCCAGTGAATAATACTTTCATCTAGCCGGTGGGGCACCCCGACTTATGACAACTACAACCTACAAACTCTATAACTATTTACATGTGTAGTCTGTTTTCTAGACTCTACTTCTTTGTTAGCTGCTATGAGTTGAGTTGAGTTGAGTTGGGCTAACAACCGACATCACTGCACTCAGGACATTCCCATATGCGCTCCGTCCCCTCGTTCAACAACCAGCTAAGAGTCCTACTACTAATCGTTCCCACCGCTATCTGATTGAAAGTTGGCCTTGTCTTCCCTCTCGGTTTTGAGATTCTTCCACGACCACTGCCGATCCCCAGCAATATCATTCTTTCAACATACGGGTTCTCAGTCTGTTCCCCCACCTTCTGCACCTGGTCCCACAGGCGCTCTATCACCTCTCTCTTGCCCATAAGTAATCTACCACCAAGCGGTGCCATTACCTGCCAGCCTTTCAGACTGTTCATTCTCCAGCACTCCCGCATGGCCAGGGCAAATATTCCATACAAATCTTACAATCTGTGACCTCTAAAGCGAGGATAGCCATTCCACGCGAAACATTCATTTCTCCACATTACTATTGCATACTCCTTGAGTCCGTAATGAATAAGTGTCCACCAATACCCACGAGAGTTTCTCGAATTATATCAGTGACCTCAAAGATGTTAGATTGATGACAGAGGACCTAGTTAGTAGTGTTCTCTGGAAATATATCTTGAATAATAAATAGACAAGATAAAGGATATGATTTTGCACGTTTTTGTCTAGAGGTCTCTCAAATGAGATAGATAATCATTCCCGCCTAGCCCTTTTGGAGAACCATTTTTCCTTTGGCTCTGAACCCCCACTGTGAGACTACCAAGTATCTACACAGAAATTTATAAAAGAAGAAAAAGGTTCCTTCAAGGCCAAAAGGTGATCTGAACTATTCGCCCCTGTACAACTGAGGATCTACTTCACTCATCATAGTGTTGTCAGTGTGCTGTTCGTCCGTC
This sequence comes from Cepaea nemoralis, assembly GCA_014155875.1. NCBI lineage: Eukaryota > Metazoa > Mollusca > Gastropoda > Stylommatophora > Helicidae > Cepaea > Cepaea nemoralis. The sequence continues at coordinate 84,960 of JACEFZ010007466.1, forward strand.
ACATTAGATCTTCCCTTATTTATTTTGTGTCAAAAGTGACCTATATCAGTTGTCCAATTATATCTTAGGACTTTAGGTTTCAATATTAGCAGACAAACTCAACAATAACTGTACATAACATCTGTTGAACAAGACATCTACATGACAGGTTCTTGACAAGAGTGGGACATACATTCACATAGGAATTGTTTACACCAACCATTGTACAAGACATACATCATGAGAGATACTTGACAACATCTATACAGGACTTTTCACAATATCTGTAACCAACCACAGTAACTTAAGACATTCACCAGAGACAATACTTGACAGCAACTGTACAAGACATTCACTGGAGACATGTACTTAAAACACTGGTTCATTAATACACTTTTATTGAGCTGCCTGGTGGGTCGAGTGAAGACCAATGAGTCATCCGTTTGCCATGTCAACACTTCAAAAGGTACATGCATAATGTACAAATATGCTGAACATGCATGCAGATAAACATGATACAACAACTCCTAATTACTCCACCAACCGATCAATAAACTCTCCTCCTCCTCTCCAATCTCTAACTACACCACTCATTTACTGTATCTATCATCAATTCCTGTCTCTTGCGAATTTGATAAAATCCTATTTATGGGGAACTCAAGGAAGGAACTACTGTTCTGGATCAGTTTGCATCCTGTTATCATCAGCAATTGATGTTGGGAAAGCTCCAGGTAGCAGACTTCCTATAATAAGTTCCCATGGCAGATTATTCCTCTTGAGAACAGAATTTGGGATGATGATACGGTACTGTCTCTCACTGTTGACCAGACTGCTGGTGAAAGCTGACACTGGGGTACTTCAAGTGGTTGAGGATAGCACTCTCCTGACATTGGGAGATGTATACTCGGTACATGTAGAACATGACTTGTCGAAGAGACCCAGAATTATTAACAAAGTCCAATATATTGCAGCACTTCACTTGGCTAGTCTAACCTCACCTACTCTTCAAGTCGCATTCTATAATAACTGTGTGAGCACCAGGCTGGTTATTCTCCAAGTTAAGTCTCAGATGAACAATCATTGCAAGTTACTTCACCAGGTTTATATGAATGTAGTTATTAACAAGAGACTTGATTTTAATTTCTCAGATGACATTGATTCACTTAATGATCACTGTACTGATCCCTATAATAATCACTATAATCACATTAATGGATTATTCAGAACTGTTTGTCTCCCCATTTTCATTCAGCGGTTAGAGAGCTGAGATAAAGCCTCCAAGAAATTCCTACATTTTGGATTCTAGGAGAATAAGTGTTCCATTGGGGCACAGGTTGTCATGAAGATAAAGGCTGGCAACTCAGCCTATGTTCTCCTGTGATTATCCCATGGTTTTCACTTATAGGGAGTTGGTTCTGGATTCTGGGACTTCTGGTTAGTTGTCCCAGATGATATATGAAGGCCTCTCCACCATCCTCTGTTCTCTGTTGATATACAAAATGGCACAACATCTCTTTACATTTGTTAAAAGATAATGTTATCATACATCAACATACACAGATTGGAGATGGGGAGGTTAAGGGAGGGTGTTGTCCAAGCACACCTCTCCTGGTTGATAATGAAGTGTATTTCACTCTGATGTACTGTGGGTGATATATTTTCATTATTCACCCCTATCTGTGGTAATCACAAGCCTATATGCTGAGACAGGGGTAGCCTACACAATTACAAGCATTTTAAGGCAAGCAGCATGAGCAAGCATTGTGACATAGCAACATGAGACAGGCATTGTGAGTCAGCACATGAACAGGCATGTTGAGGAAAATGGAAAATAGGCATTTACAACTGCAATATGCAATATGTATTAAACTAATGGCATTTACCCAATTAGCAGACCAAACATCAATTCCTATGGTTGTGATGTTGGTGTATGAATGTCCTATTCCATACACACTCACACAGCAATGCCAGACCTCACCCCTTTCAGACTAGACTTGGCTCACAAGTACATCATCATCATCATCATGTGTTCTTTCCCCACTGAGTAATGTCCATATCTACTACAGTAGGTAAAGAAGCCAAATTGCATAAGCAATTGTTCACATATGCACCAAAGCACATATGGGAAAAACATGTTTAGTCCTTGTAAATTTGCATGAGCCATATATTATATTCAGCCGACTAAGACACGGGTTCACACACCTATTGTCCTTTTAGGAACTAGTTTATATGAGCCAACCAACAGTAGAGGTACCAGTGTAATACTTCAGAGAGAAATTATATTAATTCTCTTGAGCGTAATCTAGCCACCAGGCATCACAGGAACTTTGCAATTCTGGCGTGCCATACACGTCCTGCTTACATATGGATATTGAAGCATCTTTCCTTCTACTAATGTGAGAGGCTATTCATCAAATCACCAGCTCACTCACTCCAACATTCTCAGCATTTACAAAGGAACTTGTACATGTTTACATCACACATTCCAATCCAGACTGCCAAATGTTAACTCGCAAGAGCAGTGTACAGTTGGGTTACGAATGAGTCATGCTAGGCATTAAGAATGCACAAATGGTTTGCGAATTTGCATTGAGTGTAATTTACAATCATCAAGCATACGCAACCAGTCACAACAGGGGAATGATATGCACTTGGAGTATACAGCGTGAAAGACCTGACAGGTTGAAGATGCAGTGTTCAGAATACTGGCACACAGAAGTTCTGTTTTCACTTTCACATTTTCTTCATAAAATACTCTTATATTCTTCTCTTTCGTTCACTAGGCATAACCACAACATTAAAGTATGTTTTAAAGTGGTACCTGTTATCCAGAGAACAATATTTTACGGAATCTTTAAGGGCATTTTTGCGTCCCCACATCACAAATAGCGACTGCTCCTGGTGGAATCCCGGCTCAAACTACCAGATATTTGCAAATTTGGCCTAGTAGAATAGCGTGGGCTGTCACAATTAGCCAATGAAAAAGCGAGCGCATACCGCTGCCCTACCCCACCGCGTTCTGGAACCTTCGAATCTAATAATAGCCCTGCTATCTGGATGGTCTCCGTTCAAAACTAAAAGTATTATTATGGAATGTGTGGGACTGGGAATGTGGATGCCTGATCCATTATGTCACAGCCAGGGCAAATAGTCCATACAAATCTTACAATCTGTGACCTCTAAAGTGAGGATAGCCATTCCACGCGAAACATTCATTTCTCCACATTACTATTGCATACTCCTTGAGTCCGTAATGAATACGTGTGCACCAATACCCACGAGAGTTTCTCGAATTATATCAGTGACCTCAAAGATTCCTCCAGCGATTGTATTAAAAAATAAATAAATAAATAAATGTTCCGTGTTCTTTGCAGGACGTTGAGATCAACCCTAGATTGTTTTTTCTAGAGAATTTTACGTTCATTAGTTTGTTATTGCTTTCTGAACGAGTAAGTCCAACAGACCGGTGAACGGAAATAACCCACTACCCTGCAATCAGCGCACAGACAGTTTAAGATCGCGCGACTTAATCTTTCGGCCACGCCGACCTCTAACGGCCATCTAATTTAAAAAATCAAAAAAACTCAGCGAGTTTACAACCATGATAAACTCATTTCCCTGACCTTACAATGCATGTTTAAAATGCCTCCAAGTACGCTTATTCCTGCGCGGGGCGCATTGGTCATTTGGAGATGACATGTTCGAATCCCGGTAGGTAAATGTTATCTAGTGTGCTCTCTAGTCTTTACTTCTTTCTCTACTTATATCAGCGCCAATCAATATGTGCGTATTTATTTATGAACCGTCTACATGGACTCTACGGGTTCCCCAAGTGATACTTTGTTTTCCTGTGTAATAATACTTGTGCCATGACGTCTTTCATAACGACCACCAGGAGTCTCCAAGACAATTGCATGCGCCAACCGAAAGAAGGAGTCCAGAATCGAACCCACAAACGTCGAAGCGCGAGGCTGGCGGCCTAACCCTCTTCATCTTGGAGTACAGTTCCCGTCCAGCCGCTCCCCCCCCCCCCCCAATCTTACATACAATATATACATATGCTAAATATGCGAGTACATACATTCTTAAGTTACGTACAGCCTAAGTTAGAACAGAAGTAGCCATATAGTAATATACGACCAGCCTTGCGAACAGTGGGTTGTGCTCAACCTTCAAACCTCAAATCCCAAAACAACCAAATAAATCAATAAATAGAAATAAAAATCAAAAGGAAGTGTGACAAGAAATCAGTTATAAAGCCCACCCTGTCTTGGTTCAGAAAATCCACAAAACCTCTGAACATTTTTAAGAAACGTAGAAGAACTCACACTTTATGTTCTCCTAGGCGTTGACAGGCGAGGCGTGGCAAAAGAAGAAAGGAGACACTCCTGATAGTCGAAGCCACCTTATTTCGGCGAAAAATTTTCATGGTTTTAATAACAAACAGGAAAAACTTCTTGACATATCGGCAATCCCAAAGAAATATGTGTGGTATGGCTTTCTCAGACTGACTGACACATGCAGAAAAACACCGCTGTGAATGTAGACATTTACAACTGGTTATTTCTATAATAAATAAATTAAGTTGCATGTTCTTAACAGGAACCCCAGCATTTTCGCTGTTCGTGATTCCTGGAAAAATTTTACGTTCAGTAGTTTGCCATTGCTTTCTGAAAGACCGGCTCCTATACCTTTTTCGAAAAAAAACCAGCACAGCCGTGTTTCGAACCCGGGTATACGGGCTCACAAACCGCGTTCGCACTCTCTTAGCCACAGAGACCGGCGGTTATTTCTATACTTTCCCATAAAATATAGAACTTCCCAAAATAATTCCTAATACCCATTTTAGGCTGGGTCGACCTGTGAGCCCAGATCGATTAAAACATGTCAATCAACCTATCATAAATACACGAGGTGTGTTGCTACACACGTCTAGTTACATACGTTGTTTAGCTACACACGTGCCAAGTCCTTAACAATGAAGCAGGTGAGTAACCTTTGTATATATATTTTCATGTAAAGTTTTTCATGCGTTTGTATCAGTGTGTCTGTGTTGTTTGTGTGCTGACGAAGGCCAAAGCCGCAACGTCTATTTTGCCACTTATGATCGTGTTCTAATTAAGCTTATTGATTCTCCTTCTCGTTTTTTGTTGATTCATTCATTGCATAAAATGTAGACCAAATAACGAACTCACGCAAGACACGATCAAAGCCGCAAATCAGTCATTCAATACAACCTGTCTAGACAGTGGCGGACTGGCCAGGGTGTTAGCTTGTCCAATAGATCCTGATGAAGCGGGCCCCCTTAAACATAAGACAGTTTGTTTAAAATGTTAATGGTGTTCTTGTCTCGAGCATACCAGGTGGCCAAGCCATCCAGGTATTTACTTCTCTGCTTTCCCCTTTGTTTATTTTCCCTCCTTATTTTCCCAGTTGTCACCAAGTTCTCCAATTTTTATTTTTTTTCATAAGGTGTCCAAAAAAGTGTTACTGTTTACGTCTAATTTCTATTAATGGGGAACCCATGTTTTGTAATTTCATAGAAAAGGATATAACGTATTTTATAATACAGATAATCGCATAACAATTAATATCATGGAGTGAATGGACTTGACATTTATTGCGCCACAGAATTTTCGAGAAAAGGGGCCACCTCCCTACCACGTCGAATATTCTTTACTTTTTATAAAATTCTCTGATCCCCAATTTAGGAGGAAGTCAGACCGCAAAACAATATCCTGCTAAGAAAACAGCAGGAGAATGAACCCGGACTTCTGTTTGGTGAGCCAGTGCCTCTATCCGATATGCCAGCGTGACAATCACGTGACATTGTATGCCGGAATAATTTCCACATGTTATCATCATCACGTGCCATGCCGATAAGAGTGGAGGGTCAAGGTTCACCATTTGACACGATCGCCTGCAGTCTTGGATCGTGTTTGCTCGTGACCCGATTATGTCATGTGACGACGCCATGAGAGAGATTGGGGAGAGAGGGAGAGAGAGGAGGTGGAGAGAGGGAGAGAGAGGGAAGGGGTAAAAGAGAGGGAGAGAGAGGGGAGGAATAGGGAGAGGAGAGAGAGGGGAGGAAGAGGGAGAGGAAGAGAGAGGGAGAGAGGGTGAGGTGGAGAGAGGGAGAGAGGGAAGGGGTGAAAAGAGAGGGAGAGAGAGAGGAGGAAGAGGGAGAGGAAGAGAGAGGGAGAGAGGGGGAGAAAGAGGGGGAAGAAGGAGGGAGAGAGGGTTAGAGTGAGGGAGAGGAGAGAGAGGGGAGGAAGAGGGAGAAGAAGAGAGAGGGAGAGAGGGTGAAGTGGAGAGAGGGAGAGATGGAAGGGGTGAAAGAGTGAAAGAGAGGGAGAGAGAGGGGAGGAAGAGGGAGGGGAAGAGAGAGGGGGAAGAAGGAGGGAGAGAGAGGGAAGAGTGAGAGAGAGGAGGGAGAGAGAGGGGAGGAAGAGGGAGAGGAAGAGAGAGGAGGAAGAGAGAGGGGAGGAAGAGGGAGAGGAAGAGAGAGGGAGGGGGATTGAGGTGGAGAGATGGAGAGAGAGGGAAGGAGTGAAAGAGAGAGGGAGAGGGAGAGAGAGGGGAGGAAGAGGGAGAGGAAGAGAAAGGGAGAGAGGGGAAGAGAGAGGATGAAGAAGGAGGGAGAGAGAGAGGGAAGAGTGAGAGAGAGGATGGAGAGAGAGATGAGGGAGGGGTGAGAGAGGGAGAGAGATGGAAAGAGAGAATGAGAAAGAGTGAGAGCGAGAGGGAGAAAGAGAGAGAGAGAGGTAGAGAGTGGGAGGGAGGGAAGAGAGAGGGAAGAAGAGAGGAGGAGACACAGAGTTAGAGAGGGAGAGAGAAAGAGGGAGAGAGAGAAAGAGAGAGAAAGGGAAAGAAAGAGGAGGGCGAGAAAGGTTGGAAGCGTATTGATCTCTTGTTCCTTTTGTCATGTGTCACGTCATCTTTGTACCCGGCACTAGAGTTCCATGAATTCAACATGACACAGCGTATACTCTTGTTACACAAATATCCCCCAGAAATAAACAGGATATTCCACAAACCTGGAGTAACCGTTGTTTTTTATTGTGTTTGTTTTTGTTTGTTTCTTGTTATCTGCACTCTGGAAGGAAAGATAGTAGGAGAAGGGGACTGACCATCGCACCTCATTATACCTTGGTCGATAATATGTGAATGCCTAGCACTTCACACCCCTTGGCAGAAAATGCCATTAGGCTACTTTTTTATGTACGTATACATTCATTTCATCATCATCTTCCACTTCTGCCGTTAAGCGTCGTGGGGTGGAATAATTTGCGTTCCAGCGCCAGGTGGGCGGCACTGGATAGTGTCATTCCGTGTGGTTGTACAATGTCCTTGATGTCGTCACTCCATTTTCTTCTTAGACGTCTTCGTAGATGATCTTTGGTGTAAGGCCAGTGATGGGAGTTGCTGGTGTTGCATTCTAACGACATGGCCAAACCACTTGATCTTCTGTCTTTCAATAAATGTGGCCACAATGTGTTAATTCCACTGTCTGTCTGATAACAGCATTTCTTATTCAATCTCGGATTGTTCAAGTTGGCAATACATTCAATTTACAATGTATTTTCCTATGTGAATGTAACATACGTTTTATTCAAAACATTTGATTTTAACATCTATGTGGCAGCAAAACTTTAATTTCTTTACGCTCATATTGATGCTAGCAAGTACGTTCTTGTCAAGGGTCTACATATTACGTCTCCTCAAAGCGCTAAACTGAGGTCCTGTAAATGCAACTATTCTTCATATTTGATGAACGAAAGATGAGTGATTGGAAGGGTCGAATGTAAAGCGGGCCTGCGGGCCCAATTTGTGACCCCTTGAAAATAAAGTTCGTTCGTTCGTTCGTTCGTTCGTTCGTATGTCTCTTTTTGTCCTCAATTTGATTTTTGCTCATCAAGTTTACCAGTTGCCAATAAGTTTTCATGTTTGCTTCGCCTCATAACTTAACCAAGAAATCTTGACTGCTCCGTATAATTTCTCTAATCGATTTACAGTTTGCATTTGTTTCTTAAATGACAGTCTCATTCACATTTGTTGTTGTTGTTGTTGTTGTTGTTGTTGTTGTTGTTGTTGTTGTTGTTGTTGTTGTCAGGTCTGAGTCAGATATGACGGAGCTACCGTATGACAGCAGTACTTAGTTTCTATTGGTGAATGTCGGAGTGTAGGGTTGCCAATGGATTTGTTAGCCTCTAGGGCAATTGAATAAATCACCGAGGACAAATAATGAATGTATACACTGGATGTCACGAATAACAGGCAGCTACAGGGAGACACAGATCTGACTAATTATCCCAACAAAGACTTGTGTCACTTTGGACATCATTAGTAGCAGTACCAACTGTCAGCACAAGAGGGACAACGTAGATATACTCACAATCACTGCGCTACGGGCACCAATACACGTTCATCACAGATTAACGATACAAACAAAATTAAGCGAATATAGAAACCACGGCAATTACTACCATCATGTGGCTCGTCTTTTGCATAACATCGCTTTCATCAAGACCCGACGAAAAGTTTAGTCGAACCTTTTTCAGCTGTCTTATGGATTTTCACGCCCAAGGCGTTTGCAATGTCCGGTGTCCATCGCGGTGCTGGTCAACACGGACCCCCCCCCCCCCCTTTTTTTTCAGGAACCATGACTTCCATAACTGCTCTTTCCAAGCCACTGTGAATCTTAATATTGCCAAGGTAGTTCAGACATGCCCGTCTCCGTGGCGATGGCGTTGCGGAAGCAATTTCGTAATGCCCCTTACCCGAGTTTGAAACACAGCGGTGACCGATTTGGCATGGGAGCCGGTCGTTCAGAAAGCAAAGGCAAACTACTGAAAGTAAAATCTTACCAAGACACCAACAACGGCAGTAAAATGCTGGTGTTGACTGCAACCTCCTGTAAAGGGTATGCAACTTTAAAAATAAAATGTTCACACATGATGGTGTTAGTAATCAAGATTTCTTCGATGTTCTTTCAGTTGTGCGTTTAACGCATGTTAAACAATTGTACAGAAGACATACAGTATAAACACCAACTAAGTGACTATTATAAAAGTGCATGTAGTTGCAAGAAAGCATAGAGGAATTTTATAATGACGTGGAGTCTGCTTTGAAGAACTGCAAAAAATCAGAAATAAATATCATAATGGGTGATTTCACCGCAAAAATAGGACAGCAAGGCGATGGATGCAGTGTAGGCAACCATGGTTTGGGAGAGAGAAATGAAAGAGGATACAGACTTGTAGAATGGGCAAAAGAACAAGAAATGGTTGTAGGAAACACCTGGTTTAAACAGCATCCTAGAAGATTATGGACATGGAGGAGTCCTAGACAGCAGGATTAAAAACCAGATAGATTACATCCTGATTAGCAAAAGGTTTCGAAATGCGTTAACAGTCGTAAAAACAGTTCCAAATGCAGACTGTTACAGTGATCACAGATTAATTACAGGCACATTGAGGGTAAAGTTAAAGAAAGTCAAGTATACAGCAGGACACCCTAAATATGACTTGTGCAAATTGAAAACTGACAAAGAAATACAAGATAATTTTAACATAGAAGTAAAGAACAAATTTGATATATTGTCTGATCTAGAGATCCTGTTTCAAGATGTAGATGATCAATGGGAAACGATGAAGAATTCAATCAGTTGCGCAGCAGAAAAAAACTATTCCAAAAGTAAAGAAAGTGGGCCGTAAGACATGGATGACTGAAGAAATTTTACAACTAATGGAAACAAGAAGACAGAACAAAAATAATCCTGCCAAATATGAAGAAATTCACAGAAAAGTCAGAACCTTATGTAAGGAGGCAAAAGAAACATGGCTTGAGAAAAATTGCAGAGAAATTGAAAAACAACACAACAGTAACAATGCGAAACTAATGCACAAAAGAATTCAGGAGCTTACTAATCAAAGAACACGTACATCAGCAGGCTGCCTAAAGACAAAAGATGGAAGAGTCATAATAGAAAAAGATCAGATATTACATGAATGGTCAGATTACGTGAAAAACCTGTATGACGATAACAGAGACGAACAGTATGATGTTCAAAATAATAATGAAGGACCAGCAATTTTGAAGATGGAGGTTCAGAATGCTCTTAACCATATGAAATCTGGCAAGACCCCCGGTTCAGACAGCATCACAACAGAAATGATTAATGCTTTAGAAGAATATGGAATAGATCAAGTTACCAGTCTGCTTAATACAATATATGATACTGGAAATATACCTCAGGAGTTATGTAATTCTGTATTTATTGCAATCCCAAAGAAATCAGGAGCCTTGGAATGTGATCAACATCGAACAATTAGTATAATGAGTCACATCACGAAGATTTTGCTAAGAATTATCATGCAAAGAGTTAGGAGGAAAATACAACCTGAAATAGGAGAAGAACAATGTGGGTTTGTGGAAGGCAAGGGTACAGTAAATGCTGTGTATATACTGAGAAACATAATCGAACGTTCTATAGAAGTAAACAAAGATCTACACCTTTGCTTTATTGACTACACAAAGGCTTTTGATAAAGTGAGACATGTCAACATGATAAGGATGCTTGAAGATCTACAAATTGATGGAAAAGATCTTAGACTTGTAAAAAACATATATTGGAAACAACAAGCTGCCATAAGAGTTGATAATGAAGTAAGCCAATATCAGCCTATTAAAAGGGGTGTGAGACAGGGATGTGTAATGTCTCCAGATCTGTTTTCCCTGTACAGTGAAAGTATTTTCAGAAATATTGAAGATATGGAAGGAATCAACATTGGGGGACGATGCATCAATAACATTAGATATGCAGATGATACAGTCTTGATTGCAGACAATGAACAGGACCTGCAAAATTTAGTAGATGCGATTGTTACACACAGTGAACAACTAGGGTTAGAATTAAATTGTAAAAAGACACAGATTATGGTCGTCACTAGGAAGGACGAAATACCACAATGTAATATACAAGTAAATGGGAATATTCTTCAACAAGTGAGCAGGTACAATTATCTCGGAACAGTAATAACATCTGATGGGAGATGCCTTGAAGAGATTAGAACAAGAATCGCCATGGCAAAAGTAGCCTTTAGCAAGATGAAAAACATATTGACCAATAAAAAGATGTCAATTGAAACGAGAAAAAGAGTGTTGAGATGCTACATTGAACCTGTACTTTTGTATGGATGTGAAGCGTGGACAATGAGCAGTCAGGCTGAAAAACATCTGATGGCTGTAGAGATGTGGTTTCTGAGGAAAATGCAAAGAATACCATGGACAGCCAGAAAGACCAATGAACAAGTCCTTCAAGAAACAAATGAAGATCGTAAATTGATTAGAGAAATTAGACGTAGACAGTCAAAGTTTTTTGGGCATGTTATGAGAAGAAATGGATTGGAGAATTTGGTGACAACTGGTAAGATCGAGGGGAACAGACCAAGGGGAAGACCTAGAAGCAAGTACCTGGATGGCTTGGCCTTGTGGCATGGTCGAGACAGAAACACGGAGCTGATCCACGACTCTGGTGATCGAGTGAGATGGCAGAACATGACCGCCCACGCTTACCGGCATGGCACATGATGGATGGATGGATGTAGTTGTCTGCGTGGCAGCGAGAGGTCTGCGTGGCAGCGAGGCTCAATGCGTGTGCGCTTCAATTTCCGGTACGGGCTTAATTCTCTACACCCGTCAATTGAATTTCGCGTTCAGAAAGCAAGCTACTGAACCTACCATTGTCAACATAATCAACCGGTATTTGGGGTTGATGCAAAGCGCATGCAACATTTTATGTATCAGTACATGTTTGTTTTATTTTTTTGGTATGCTGACGAAGGCTCTAGCCGCCGCGTCCATTTTAATTGTGTTGTAGTAAAGCTTGCCAATTCTACTTCACGGATTCGTTTACTTAGTCTTCGATGTTCAGAGTGTCAATATACCAAGGCATTTACAACGTAAGGTTCATTTACTCTTCGATGTTCAGTGTCAATATATCAAGTCATTTACAACGTAAGGTCCATTTACTCTTCAGTGTTCAGAGTGTCAATATACCACGCCATTTACAACATAAGGTTCATTTACCCTTCGATATTCAGAGTGTCAATATACCACGTCGTTTACAACGTAAGGTCTATTTACTCTTAGATGTTCAGAGTGTCAATATACCACGTCATTTACAACAAAAGGTTAATTTACGCTTCGATGTTCAGAGTGTCAATATACCACGTCATTTACAACGCGAGGTCCGTTGCCTAAATAGTCACAACAAACACGACATTTGGTCTAAGTGTACACTTGTGGCATGAATCCTGTTTGTTGAATGTTATGCTCATGAATAGCATATCCCGGATTTAGGATGTGCGCACGCCCAGAACACAACCAATGCTGCGTTTTATGAACAGGGTAATTGCATGGATCGTTTTTCGGTAAACTGCCGTGACCTGACCGCTTTGACGCAGAGCTGCGTAACAGCTGATAAAAGAAAGACCACAACAGATACACACTCCAGTTTTCTCGCCGTCTAGTTTAATGACGCCAGTTCTAGCTCCGGGATCAATTTCCAGTAGAGGCAGAACTTATCCCCCAACCAGTAATGGTCTGGGGTCGACTCAACCCTATTAACACGAGTACCAGACAATTTTAAGAACATTCACGGAATTGTCTGGTAGGAAAAGGCGATGACGACGGGAACTGATCATAGAACCTCGTATATAGTGGCCTAGAATATGTGAAGAAGTAACATTCCCACCACAAATGCAGTATCTGCTATGGAACTACTTTGTCCTAGTTCGTCTTACTGAAAGAATCGAAGTTTATAAGAAGAAACAATTTTAATGTTTATATAAGTAAAGGATGAATAACTAGAAGGGTATTGATAAATAGACAGAGATCCGTTAAGGAACCAACATAAAAAAAAGAGTTATTACAGGAAATACGAAATAACAAACACATTTGAGAGGCATAAACACACAAGGTTTCCATGCCGATAAACGTGGGCGGTCATGGTTCGCAATCCACACGATCACCCGTCTTGGTGTTCCTGCCCCGATTATTTAATGTTGCCAAGCCAAACAGTGCCTTAAATAAATGTATTTACGATTTGAATGCGTCACTTGACATGACGTCATAATCTTAAAAAAGGATATGAATGTAGTAGGATTACTGTAAGGTTGATCAGGTCTATAGGAAGGTTATCTATACTTTTTAAATGGGTCTAGCCTTGTTTCCGGTGGTTCTGAACCACTTGATAGGTCTATAATTCTCCTGAGCAAATACCTATGTCATCATTAGGCGGGTCTCTGACTCACCTGAACCAACAACTATGCCGTAATTAGTTAGGTCTATCACAAAGTGAATCAAAATAAAGGCAGTAATTAACCTTGTAAACCCTTGATAGGTATGTCACCCATCTATCATAACTACGTCATCATGAGCCAGATTTATCATCAATCTGACACAATAACTACGTCACTACTAGCCAGGTCAATCATCAATCTATCACAACAACCACGTCATCACTAGCCAGATCTATCATCAATCTATCACAACAACCACGTCATCACTAGCCTGGTATATCAACAATCTATCACAACAACCTTATCATCAGTAGCCAGGTCTATCAACAATCTCACACAACAACCACGTCATCACAACCCAGGTCTATCAACAATCTCACACAACAACCTCGTCATCACAAGCCAGGTCTATCAGATCTCAAACAACAACCACGTCATCACTAGCCAGGTCTGTTATCAGTCTATCACAATTACGTTAGTTCGCAAATGGGTGTAAAGAAGTTCGCTCTGGAGTGGGTCATTTGGGAGCCTTGCGTTAGTTTTTACGAAACGGTATGGGTGCCGGTCGTCCAGAAAGCAATGGCAGGCTTTTTTTTTTTTGCACATCCTTTACAGGACATCGCTGTCAACATCAGCATCTTTCAGCTGTATGTTGATTTCTTAGCAAGATTACGCTCAGTAGTTTGCCATTGCTTTCTGAGCGACCGGCTCCACACTCTCATAAGTCACTGGCCCGACTCGAACCGCTTCCAATTCTCGTGCGCTCACGTCAACCACGAGAGTATTCGGGGTTACGGAGAAAGCTGCTAACCCTTCAGCCAGGGAGCGCGGCAATGGCAGACTACTGAACGTAAATTTGCCAAGAGATCACAAATAGCCAAACATGCTGTGTTTACTGCGACGTCCTGTAAAGGATATGCAACTAACTTTTGTTTAAAAAAAAACATTTCTTGATAGCGAACTGGATAGCGAAGTTGATAGCGAACTGCGCTGATAATGCCATGAGCACTGTCGGACCTAGGCTTGTTACCTGCGAGGGTGAGGGAAAGATTGGCCACCTATTCTCTCGTGTATTCAGGCTTATAAAATATGACGGTCCTATCACATACTCATAGCATGAAATTACTTCTGGACACATGCCTATATTCTTGATGCGTCTACTTGTTTCCACGCGCATCTTTGCACACATCGACAAACTAACAGCCCACATGGGCTTACTATGCATAATGCCGCTGTCAGAATGCCAACACAAAAGTCCGCCACGAAGGATACAGTTCATCGTCCATTGAAGCGGCAGTCACTAGAAATCCAGCAGCCATATTATAGTAACCTACTGTAACCCAGTTGATACTTCATCACTTCCTGCCCATCACCCTCCAGTGACCTGTTGTTTGCAGAGCTTCTCCCACAAAAACAGTCTTTGGGAATTGCTCTCTATCATAAGCCTCTGTAATTTCTTCTTTTGCCGTCTATCCCTCATTGAGGCATAGATCGTCGATCAACGCACTCCAAGCCCTCTTGTATTTAGCTATCCCTTCAGCCCTGCCCATGGCCTTTCCATATTGGTCATTACTATTTCTGCTTCTCTTCTCCGTGAGTTTTTAGGACTTCTAAAAGTTCTAGACCAAGGCTTTTCTAGTTATAATATTGCTGGGTTTTATCAGTGTATGACCTATCCACCGCCAGCGTCTTTCCTATAATATTCCCGGTTTTATCAGTGTATGACCTATCCACCGCCAGCGTCTTTCCTATAATATT